>JBAJNP010009937.1:0-17224 GCA_036877545.1 Yasuhikotakia modesta | reverse complement strand
GAATTTATGCTGTGATTCTCATATATACGTTACAACACATACGATTCATAAACCATGTATGTAATTATATTGAAAGAGTGCATTTGCAGCCTCTATATTTCTTTGTGTAGTTTGTATATAATAACAAACATTGTCAGTATGTGAATGTCAAATGTGGCCGTGTGACTAAACGGAACATTAAACATAGTTTTATGTTTGTGTGTTTTACAGCTACAATCTTTGTTCGCTATCAAAGATTTTTTTATACACCTTTTACACAAATTCAATGGATTTTTTAAGACAAAATTACAGTGACATTGTATATTTTTATAAATAATTTGTACATTTAAACAAGGAAAGTATACGCCTGTATATTTTTTATATACATTTCTATTTTTAATGGCGGCTAGTTGTAAGTATAAACCGTACAGCTTAAATTACATTAATAAAAAGGAAAAAACACATACAGTATTAAAAACAAAAATGTACATAATACACATTGTGGCATGGATTGTGCATAAAATAAAACACACCTTTCAGTGAGTTCTGTCTAGAGTTGGCAGGAAGTGAATTTGGTGTGGATGAAACGGGTTTGACTGTGACTGTCAGAACCCGCTGAAACGGGGGTCCGTCAGACATGCAGAACCTGCTCCTGTTGTTTGTTGATAACCCTCAGACGCTTGTCGCAGTGCTGTCAGAAATGCTGAGTGTGGTGGGTTTCTCCTGCGCCTCGCCCCCCCTCGCCCCTCACACCCCAGGGGTGTATCACCGGAGCGCCCAGCCGTGGTATGAGCTGTCATTGCTGTGCTTTGTAGTGATGCCCCCCCCATCCCACCGACAGAAGCCTTTTCCCCTAGCAGTGTGTAATGCACACACACTCACACACTGTTTAATGGTAAACACAAAGGTGTTACCATACATTCACCTTACAGATAGATCGTCTCTTTCCGCAGAACGACCTCTGGTCCATTACAGTGAGCGGTCGTTTAATCACGAAACGCCTCTGGACATAAACTAAATGTTTTTCACCAGTTAGTCTTTATAGTTCAAACGCGGAGGTTGGTGCCAGCACAAAATGTCTCACTATAAAATGTTCATACATCTGTGCACTGAACATTTTTTTGTCCTTGATGGTTCAATTCAACTGTTTGTATAGTTCATATAAAATGTAAAGTTTGACCTTTTAGGATTTCAGGTAAACATTTATTTGTGTGCTGTTGTACCTCAGAGTTTGCAGAGAAGAAAAATCACGTTTGGTTGTTTCTTTTAAAAAACAATGGAATCGATGAGACATTTAAACCTATGGCTGTAATAATCTCACATGTTTCTCCTCAGAGTTTCACAGAGATCTCAGCAGTGTCTCAGACTGTGCTTTTGTTTGTACAGTACGAGTATTTTAACGCTGTGCTGATAAACGAGGTGGACGATGATGGAAACAGCGTGGAGCTCGGAGGAGAATTCATCCTGGAACCCAATGAACATTTTAATAACCTGTCCGTCAACCTCAGCCTCAGTGTGGTGCAGGTGCCAACCAACATGTACAATAAAGGTGATGCATCCTCTTACCTGGGCGTACAGTATATGAGCCTCGATTCTGATTGGTTGATACCTGTACAGAACGGTCTGTTAGCGTTGCCATTCATCTCAATGGCAGCGACTTGGAAAAACGCCACCTGCGTGTTGCTATCTTCCCTCGCAGCCCCTCAGTCTTGGGCACACAGATCACCTGTGTGTGCCACGCAACCAATCACTTTGGGGCAGCGGGAAATCCTGACAGTCTAATCACAGCATCACAAAAATGTAATTGTAATATTTGCAATTTAAATGTTGCTTCCAAACTGAAAGTGTATATCAGAGCTAATTTTGCATGCTAGCATCTTTCAGCTGCTGCCACAACCCACCAGTTTTTAAGCCTCATTTTGAATTAGTTAAAGAGTTTAAACTAGTTATGCAATCATTTAACTGAAGGAGAGAAAGCAAAGACAACTGGATTGAAAATGATCTTTACTGTAATTTGTGATAGAAAGTGTGTGTGTGTGTGTGTGTGCGTGTGTGTGAGAGAGAGAGGTAAGGTAGTGTCACAGAAAAGTGATAATAGCCAACCACCTCAGGTCATTCTGAAGTTACTGATCCGAGAACAGGCCCCTCGGTGTCACTGCAGTTCTGTGCGTCAATAACTACCTGGGGACTGCACAGTAAGGCCAAGGGCTCGGTGCACCAGCAATGTTTAGACCGGAGTAATCACTCTTAAAGTAGCTGCACCTCTGTGATGTGTTGTAGCCTCAGTGAGCGATCGCGATCGCTGGATGAGCCTCGTCCCTTTGTGAGCTCATAATGGCCTTTCCACGGCCTTGCTTTGTGAGACAGAAGGACAAAGGGGAGAGTTTTTTATGGACTGGGATGGGTTGATTTAACTTCTGTGCTTTTGGCTTGTAATCCAATGAATGAAATGAAGGCTAAATGTCAACCGAGAACTGATTAAACAATGATTCTTAAGCTAATGATGTTTCAGATACATTTAAATCTTTGTCTTCCTCCTTTCAGACCCCGACATAGTTAATGGAGTCTACTGGTCGGAAGCTTTGAACAAAGTTTTTGTGGATAACTTCAGAAGGGACCCGTCCCTTATTTGGCAGTATTTTGGAAGCGCCAAGGGTTTCTTCAGACAATACCCAGGTGTGTAACTCCACACCGGAGAAGCAATTGATGAAGATCAAACCGGCTGATTTCGCTAATGTTTTAATTTTACAGACCACCAGAGAGGACATAAAGAGAATTCACTCCATTAATCAAAATCTCTGCTGGAGTTTGTAACTCAAGCACATTTACATCCAATAACATTATGCAGCATTTACATATATTAGCTATTTGTGCTAAACAGATGGCGGCACGGCTAAAGCAGTCGGCTGCAGAGATGTGGCACAATTTGATTTCTAACTAAAGAGTCTATAGAGAATAAAACATTCAATAACTTAAATGATTCGCATCCCCTGCAAACATTTATCTTAAGAAAGTACCAACGTTACTACAGTTAATATTATAACCATAATAAATCAATTTGGAATCTACAGATCAACATAAAATTACATTTCTGTTTTGTTAAGTTCTATTTCTGCAACATTAACCAAAAATGTGGTATTCTGACAA
The DNA here is from genome assembly GCA_036877545.1 of Yasuhikotakia modesta. Classification (NCBI taxonomy): domain Eukaryota; kingdom Metazoa; phylum Chordata; class Actinopteri; order Cypriniformes; family Botiidae; genus Yasuhikotakia; species Yasuhikotakia modesta. The sequence goes on along the minus strand of JBAJNP010009937.1, from coordinate 14,098 downwards.
CAGGTGTAAAAAAAATTTAATGTCACTTTTTTCCACATCCTTTGTTTAAAGTATTTAAATCAATAGAAAATTGTTGTCAATATGTAAAAAATTAATTTGTAAAAATTAAGTAGTAAAAGTAAAATTTTTTACTTTGTGTGTTACAAGGTGTGAAATGGCATCCGGATGAACACGGAGTCATCTCATTCGACTGCAGAAATCGAAAATGGTACAATTCATAAATACAATTATGATTTAAATCATAATTTACAAAATGTATGACTTATAATATGATCAGTTATTTTGTACGTATTGTTCAAGAATTAGATCATTGCAGTAGATCGTCTTTGATTCTAGATTGAAATTCTAAATTGAGGTTCTAGATCTAGAAGTTCCTTCAACCAGGTGTTTGTGGTCTCAGGTACATCCAGGCGGCAACGTCTCCCAAAGACGTGGTGATTCTAGTAGACGTCAGTGGGAGTATGAAGGGTCTGCGGCTGACCATAGCTCGACAGACTGTGGCGTCCATACTGGACACACTGGGAGACGACGACTTCTTCAATATTATTGCGGTGAGCTGATGTACAGTAGACGAAGTCTGTGGCATTGGTTTTATGTTTAAAATGTACATTTTGAAGTATCTGCATTTGCGTTATTTTCTTCTCACTGATCTCAGGACAGTGTTTTTGTTTATTTTAAATGTTTTTTTTTCCTTGGTGCCCACTGGAAAATGCCTGTCATGAAATTTGCTCCACAAATAGTGTTACTGTTATCAGCTTTAAATTTTAGTAATATAGTTTTTGCCCTTGGTTTGTTTTTACTTCTGTGTTTCTGATGTTATAAGTGCTTGTTTCACAAATCTATCATGAATCTGAGAAAGTTCACTTTGAAAGCTTACAGTTTATTTACACAGTCAACAAACTTTATTCCAAGACATGAAGATCAATTTCTCACTCCATGACCCATTAATACCCACGACCGAAGTGTTTAGTTCACTTAGCCCACACATTCATTTAAAACTTTAACATCTCCTGCGTCTCATATTATATTGTGTGTTCTCAGTACAACCAGGAGATCCATTATGTGGAACCATGTCTCAACGGTACCCTGGTTCAAGCTGACAGCACTAATAAAGACGTATGTCTTTCTTTTCTTAAATAATGGTGCACGTTTTCTTTCAGTAATTACCTAATTCTCAATGAAATTAGGGCGTTTGAAACGTATCTGAAAGACATTTCTCCTGTTCTTATTTATCAGCACTTTAAAGAGCATTTGGACAAGTTATTCGCCAAAGGAATCGGACTTTTGGGCAACGCGTTGAGTGAAGCGTTTACCATCTTAAACGAGGTGGGTAAAGATAACAGGACGGTCCGTTTTGCAAAAAGTGCGCATGCATGCGCGCATGCGTGCACGCCAATCTCCCGAAGATCTTGCAGTCCCGCCCCTTTGCGACACCTCTATCTCTCGCAGTGATTAATTGTGGTAATTGGCAGCCATGATTAATGTGCCGATGAAAGCGAAGGCAATTGTGAACGAGATAGCGCACAAAGTCAGTCCAGTCGTACCCTTTATCTCTATCTTCTCAGGCCGCTACCGCTGCAGGGTGAGAGACAGAAAGGAGGACGCAGTTATATCTGTATTTGTCACATTCATTAGGGACGGGCCATTAATATGGTAATCGTAAAACGCAAGTGTCCGGCCCCTTTAAATGGCCGCATGCGGTGTTTGTTTCTGATTGGTTGGAAGTTTAGAAAAAAGAATATTAATAAAAAGATGCAGTCTTTTAAACTTTGCGAATGACGTCATGCACTGTGTCGCAGTGACGATGATGATGGTGATGATGATGGTGTATTAGTGAATCCACAGTCTGATCATCACAAAATGCGTCTAGCAGCTCCTTATAAGTAATATTGCAGATTGGACAATATTAAAATACTATAAAGAAGTATGAGAGACAACTTGATAATCCGGGAATTGAAACTTTTATTTAGAAGAAGGTAATAAATATTTTAATGAAGTGATAGTAAATCCTATTTATTTAATGCCCTGTTTCTTACCACAAAAGCAAATTTGTGACACCATTAAACTCCATTGTGCAAAGTGTGATTTTCTTGCATTTACTAAAGCACAAAAGATGGTTTTTTCAATGTTTTATACATGCCGGGATGGTCTTTGTGTGTTTTTGAACGGATGAACCTGTTTCATAACATAGAATTACGACAGAATAAACTGTGTCCACAGGCAACATTCCCTAAACATCTGTTAAAGTCTCTTTAAGGCTGATAATGTAGTTTCATGCATCACTGTGATTATATCCTGTTTGCTTTGCTTATTTACTTTTTCTCACCAAAATTGATTTTATTGTTAAACAGACGGTTTATGTGCTATTGAATCTCACTCGGACTGTTTGATATTTTAGTTTATTCTCTACTTTGCTGTTATGAATGTTGTACTAAATTCACTTAATAATCTCTCTCTCTCTCTTTCTCTCTGTACAGATTAATCAGACGGGTCGTGGCAGTACATGCAGTCAGGCGATCATGTTGATAACAGACGGCGCGACTGAAATGCACGATGATGTTTTTGCCAAATATAACCTTCCTGAAAGAAAGGTAAAGATGAAAACCGTTACAAAGAGAGAATTCAGGAATAAAGAACCACATTTTGCATTTGGTTTCGTGAGAGTTTTTACCCGCCCCACCTCCACCCCTCACACTCAGGGGTAATTTTCCTTTTGAAAAAATGTTGACATTTTAAAGAACTGTGTTCACTTCCTCTGGCGATCTCCTCAACAGCCTGTCGAGAAACGTATAATGCGTTTTGATTCGCTGAGAGCCGCGTGTTTGACACGCTCTTTAACACTGGGTAAAAAATGTGAAATAAATTGCTTTAGATAGTTCACACATGTATTTGCCCGGGGCAGGGCTGAATTGGTCACCTGCCCCCCCCCGACCCCGGGGTCGTTGGCAGCGATTCTCTTTCCAGTACCGGGTCTTTCAATGCGATTCTGCATTGGTGAGCGCACCAAGCGTGCATCCAGCCTGCATTTGCTGCGTCTGTGAGTCTGCCTCTCATGTTATAATCGGTGGGGGGTGAAATGCATTTTTACAGCCTGCAGAAAAAAGTGTGTGTGGACTGAAACGTGTATGTGTGGACTGAAACGTGTGTGTGTGTGTGTGGACTGAAACGTGTGTGTGTGTGTGTGTGGACTGAAACGTGTGTGTGTGTGAAAAGTCGCTGGCCCACTGCGGTGTAACAGCTCAGTATTGGTTGAAATCAAAAACCATTTATACATGGGAGACAGAAGCAATGTACTGGGAAATGGAGGGATGGAGAGGAAAAAAGAAACTGAGAGGACAAATGAAAAGATAGGATGAGAATATACAGCTGTTTTCGCCTTCATGTGAACAAGTGAAAAGATGAGCAAAATAATGAACGCATAAACTGACGGTTCTCACAACATATGGCAAACATTTTGTCTGGTTGATTTGTTACATCAGTTGTGTAATTAAGTAAATGCAGAAAAGCAGTTGTTTTCCAATGAGCAAACAAGTAATCAGGTTTTATACTGACATTGCCGAAATTGCATTGTGGGAAATGAGCACATTTTTTTCAATTCAGAGCAATTCAGAATAACTGCTGTCTGTGTTTCAGTGTGTTAGATATCACATCCAGTTTGGAGAGACAAAGAGTTTTGCATCTATCTGTGTGCACATTTGGTATATGAGATGAAAACAACGCCATTTCTTTTCTTTCTCTGCGCAGGTTCGAATATTTCCTTACCTGATTGGACGTGAATCGGCGTTTGCTGATAACCTAAAATGGATGGCATGCGCTAATAAGGGTTTGTGTTGTTTGTTTATTTGTTTGTTTTGGATTTGTTTAGTCGGTTTATAGAGTTTGATTCGATTCACATTTCATTTGAATTTTTGCTAATTACTTCATTAATTAGCCTGGCTGGGTTTCGCTGGAACAGGTTAGCGTGGCGGCGCATTAAGCTCGCCAGCGCTGTGGGTTTATTGATTTGACGGCTGCAGGAAATGGTGCGGGTGTCGAGCGCTTGATGGGAATGTGACGGGCACTGGCTCAGCTCACAGAGCTGACACGCAGAGGTCAAAGTTCAGCTTAGCCTAAATCACTCTTCCTGTCAGCTCAGCACCCGTGGCTGTTCAGCTCTGATCACTCCCATGTGCCTGTTCCACGGATGACTGGCCACGGAATGAGGGACTCTCTCTCTCTCTCTGTCTCTCTGTCTCTCTCTCTCTCTCTCTCTGTCATACACACACACATTACTGCACCTGGAGCCACTGCAGTGATAAAAACCTACATTTTTAAAACCTCAAAATAAACGTTAAGGTTTTCATTATGAGTTTAACATACATAAATAATGTTAATAAAGAAGAGTGCATTATAATACTTAATTCTTTTCATTTGTATCGTCTCTTAATAATTTTAGACATAGTTGTAATACTTGTCTCATTATGACACATTTTTATGCAGATTATGGGAGAAATTCTCGGAGGAATGGATTTAAATATGAAGAATGTGTTAAATAGAGCACAGCGATGTGCTTACTGAGCGCTAAAAGCATCATCAAACCCGCCGAAATATTTAATAAAGGAACTCAGACGACAGGGAGTTGTATAGAATTTGTGAATGATGGGCGTTTAAGCGTGGCAGGTATAGATCACATAGGGACTTGATTATATATGATGCTTTAATGTCTTTTAAAAGAATCATGAGTAGGTTACAACTATAATGTACTGTTACAGTTTTTGAGTGTATTTACAGTGTAAAATGAGTGTATTTACAGTATAAAGACGTGTAACAGAACAGTATTACATTTTGCAGGCTTTGTAACAATTCCTGCATGTGATTGTTGTTAAGCGTTTAGAATATATGTTTGTGTTTCATCATAGTCGCAAGTCGCAAGTGAGTTTGTGGATTGTGTGTTTGCACAGGTTATTTTAGCCAAATCTCAACGCTGGCCGACGTGCAGGAGAACGTGATGAGATATTTACATGTGATGAGCAGACCAAAGGTTATTGACCATGAACATGACACCGTCTGGACCGAAGCTTACGTGGACAGTGCAGTAAGTATTTAAATAAGCATGTAATGTTTCTCTGCGTTTGTGTGATTGTGAGTCCCTAAATTTACCACGGTTCCCCTAGTTACCACAGAAGTAGTGTTGTTACTGAAATAGTGACACTTTTTAAAGCATCTGTTAATTTTATTTCATGATAATTTCAGCATTTCCATACAGCGAACGATACGAGAACAGGAGCAGGTCACACACCGCGTTGTGTGTCTCTTGTATGTGTGTTGACGTGAGCACATGTCAATGACGCATATTATTTTTCTTCCTGTGTCCCTATAGCTTGCACAGGCACATAAGGTAACAGTCGTAACCGGTGTCTCTGCGGCTCTGTTCCAAAATCTAGTGAGCTGCCTACAAAGGCAGCATTTTCAGGCAGCATAAAATGACAGCCTTTGAGTCAGAAATATTTGTTTTGGCCACGTTTTAAGGAAGCATTGCATATATCCTTAAGGTAGTGTTGCAAGCAATCCCATAATGCCTTGCGGCAAACTGAAATATTCTATTATGGCAGATAAAGCAGATGTAATGTTGATAACAATTTAGCTTTAGTTCATTTTAATACTGGAAATAATTCTAAAAAACAGTTCAATCCGATTAAAAGGTGAAGATTTTACTTTTTTGTGTGTGCTGTGCATTTTTATGCATATCAGAGCATTGTGTTGTTAGCTTAGCAAGATATTAGCACCATGCCAATTATTTTACAAAATAGTTTAAATCGAGTCTCTTGTGCAGTATTTGTTTGATGCATGGAGAAACTGAGAGAGGTCCAGATTCGGTTAGAACGCTGCCTCAGAAGACAGTTGCCTATGTAGCTCATAGACAACAAGGCAGCTCATTAAAGTTTGGAACAGAACCTGTTTGTGTCCATTCTGTCACCCAGATCCTGGTGTCTTGCAACATTTTCTCAATGTGTTGCTGGTGTGTTTTCAGTATTCCGTCTCGGGAATCTGAAATGTTTTCATTGCTGTTCAGTCGTGGTGCAGAATGCTACAGGAAACTCAGAAAGGAAGCGGAGCGGGAGATAAAACGAGAGTTTGAGAGAGGCTACGATGTGGTCAGAGATAAAGTTTGGCTTCACTTTGCTGAGTGTGTCGTGAACTGCAACAGCGAAGCTATGCCATTTTAACACTGATAAGTCCAACGCACACACATACTCTCTCTCACACACACACACACAGATGATGGCGTGGGGTGTTGGGAATTGTTTTCCAGAGTGTGTTGCTGTATCTTGGCCACGGAGACACCCCATTCATCATTTTGTGGATCATTGCCTTTTATCTCCTAAACCCGTAATATAACTGACATTGGAGCAGAAGGGGTGAGCGAGATAGAGAGACGCAGAGAGAGAGAGAAAAAGAGGAGGGGTGAGAGAGGAAGAGGGAGGAAGAAGGTTAATTCACAGATTTGAGTTTGGCTCCTGCAGGGAAACACCTCCAGCATTCTGCACAAAGCCCACCAGACCGAACAAATGTTGGACAAAACTCAAACTGAGCTTTAGGGTTTGTTTAGCTTCTGAATCTAGAGGGACGGAAAGAAACTCAGAATGTGTTTCTGTGGGACTGAGGGAGGTTGTGTCACTTGTTTTAAAGCTTCAGCATAAAGCTTCATTTAGAAAACCGTGCAAATGGAACAAGACAAAAATGCTTTTGAAGAAGATTTGCAGTGAACTGTGATGCAAACTTTCATGGTCAAAAAACAACAGAAACATTATGCAAAATATAAATTTTAGTCTTGAAAATATCAAGAGTGTTCCAATGACAATTTAATGACAATTTTCTCTTTTTGTTAGTAAAAACGCCTTAATTATTTTAGTTTAGTTTAGTTATTCATTTTGCTTCTAGAGTAAATCAATCTTTTAATGATATTTCAGCATTTTTACAGAAAACAGCAATACTGTATTTCTTTTTATATATTTGTTTTTGCGTTTTTCATTCACAACACAAACAACTGCAGTCGAATCTTCTGCAGGGCTGTAGTAAACACACACACAGACACACGCACACAAACACTCACACAGACACACACACAGACACACACACAGACACACAATGGAGAGATGGGAATAGCCTACTTTCAGTAAGCTCATGTGTTAAATCATGTCAACCCTCATCGTACCAGCAGCTGAGCTTACAGTTCAGCCTCAGAGATGAGCCATCTTCACCCGATCACCCCTCACTTGTCTACACCCCGCGCGCCCATTAATCATAATGCTGGTTTGAATATTTCATACCGTGGCAAGTGTAGGAAAGCAGAATGTGAGCGGCCCTGAGGTTTAATGTCTGTCTGAAATCCGTATTTTGATGTTTCTGCTGTGTGGAAACTGCTGTGAGTGTTTGTCAGATAAACTGAAAGTGGTCGGTCTGTTTGTCAGCAGCTGGGAGAGAACAAGGGTCCGAATCCCATGACGACGGTCGCCATGCCCGTGTTCAGCACCAAGAACGAGACGGTGAGGAGAGCAAACCTCTACAGTGCTGTAAATACAGTGCTGTAAAAACGCAGTAAAACTGTTTTTAATTGTTTGTGTCCATTCTGGTGTGTTTGAGTTTGTTTCTAATTTCTTAGGCACTTTTTGGCTGTTTTCTTTCTCATCCAAATTTTAGATCAGTAAAAATCACATGTACTGTATGTACAGTTTTTGCTAATTACTGCAGCTTTGTGAAGTATTTAAACCTGCGCATTAGCATCTACTTTACATATGAACGCTGATGAAATGACACCAACGTAAAATGGAAACAACAATTTGTGTGTAAAAATAAATTGGTTTCCTGTCTGCAGAAAAACCAGGGCATTCTGCTCGGTGTGGTAGGGACGGACATTCCCATTCAAGAGTTAATGAAAACCATCCCAAAACACAAGGTAGGACGTTATTAGTGCTGAAAAATTCAAAATCAATTTCAATCTGTTGGATTTTACACTTTCTGTGTCTTAAAAGAGTCCGAGGTGCACTGATGCTATCATTTCTAAATCTTATCTTCTTTTCTCCAGCTAGGAATACATGGATACGCTTTTGCCATCACCAATAATGGATATATCCTGACACATCCCGACCTGAGGCCCCTGGTAAGGGCTGCTATCTTACGGGCCTGTAAACAAACACATGTCCAGCCTTATATTAGCGCTATAAATTCAAACACCACCAAAAATGTCGATCACATACACGATTAGCTACAGCAGTTACCATAGAAACTGACAAAAAAACACCCATATCCAAAACAACAGCCGGCTCAGGTAAACTCCACCCACATGCAGTGTGTGCTTGTGAGGGCGCTGGTGGGACGCTGTGGTGCATCATGGGAGATGTAGTTTTTTGTAATCCCAACCCTTTTCCTCTGATATATTGCATGCAGGAGTAAAAGCCCATTCATGTGCCTGCCAGGGCTGATCAGAGCACCGAGGTAACGCACCCTTCACAGGGACACCTCTCACCACGCGTGAACGTGTGTGTGTGTGTGTCTCTGTGTGTTGTAACCGTGTTGGTGTACTCGTCGTGATGTGGCTCCCGTGCTGCTGTGTATTAGTTTGTGTTTGCGTAGCGATGGTGTGCATTAGTCAAGGCTGAGATAAACCATTCTGTGTTTAAAGTGTTTGTTTAACAATTCAGAGTGTATTTACGAACCACACTAACTCTGTGTTGCCCAACAGTGTTAAACAGAGAAAATGTTTATTATTATTATTATTATTGTATGTTATAAATGCAACAATGATTATTAGTAGCAGTAATTGGGATTAAACTGTAGATTATTAAAATTAACTTTTGACTTTTGAACAACCGTATAACATTTTTAATAAACTAGGCTCTGTTCCAAACAACAGTGAGCTGTGACTATCAAGGCAACATTTTTAGACTTTGTTGGTACAGTCGTGACACACAGCTATTTTTCAAAGAGTTGGCAAATAAATGACGTGGCTGTATTAGATGCCTAGTATTATTACTGTATTAGATGCCAACAAATACATCAAAATTGTTTAGGGAAACTTTAAATGTGCTTTATTTAATGATACAATTGTTTGTATATAAAAATGGATAGTAAAAATGGATTTCTTGATACAATTTTGTGCCTAGAATAAACTCTATTTAGAAACCTTATTTGGGTGGAACACTGTATTATATAGCATATGCAAATAACATGTGAGTGACTGCATATGGAGAGCATTTCAATTCAGCCACTAAAGTATGCATACTTTCTCAGAATGTAGGTGCCTATGTGGACAACAAGGCAGCTCGCTAGTTTTGGAACAGAGAAATTAAATGACTTCATTTAATCCACTAATCTATATAATAATAACTACAAAGATGATTATAATCTAACTAATAAAAGTCTGCTTGGTTTGGCACAACTCTGAATGAGTCTTTCTCAGTCCCGCTTGTGGAATCCCTCAGTGAGTGTTTCCTGTTATTGTAGATGATCATGGTTGAAATTATTCAGAACCAGATAAAACCCATCAGCGTTTTACTGTCTTCTTCAGTCTGTGTGGATCTGATTAGACACAAACCCAACGGTGGCAGGAAACCCACAGGGCAGGACTCAGAAACAGTGCCAGCCAAACACACACAGAGAGGCTAATGGCCTATATCACCGCATATGTTTCTGTCTCCACCGTGTTGCCGTACGTCTCGTGACTGTGCCGTCTTCCTCTAAAGTGCTTCCTGCCCTCTTTGTGTCTCCTTCTGCAGTACCAGGAGGGCCAGAAGAGGAAGAAACCAAGTTACAGCAGCGTGGACCTGTCTGAGGTGGAATGGGAAGACACTGAGGATGTTGTACGGGCTAGTTTTACATTTGACATTTGTGCATTAGGTATATTAGTGGTATAATTGTGTGTTCTGTGGAATTCAAACCCAGGGCTGTGATGTTGCTAGCACCATTTTCTTCTAGTTATTGTTTTTGCTAAACTGGTAAATTGTATTAATTTCCACTCTAGTGCCCCTAGTGGCAACCTTAAGACTTCAACACATGCTTGTGTTAAATTGAACGTTGAGCAAAAGCATTTTTAGGAGGGTCTCTGTTCACATACGTTTGTCAAATAAGATGTTTTGGGCCTGAGAGGTGTTTATAAGCAGCAATAATGTGAATCACTGTGTCATAAATGTGTTTATTTGTAGCTGCGCACAGCAATGGTGAACAGACGGACCGGAACTTTCTCAATGGAAGTGAAAAGAACGGTGGACAAAGGGGTAAAAGTTACATTTTTGTTTGACAAAGATTGTAAGATTATTACAATAATGAAACATAGTTTAGATACATGCATAGAAAATTGTTGAAAGTTCACCTCACCGGAAATCTTATCTTGAATGTTTGTCCCTCACCAGAAACGCGTGTTGACGATGCACAATGACTATTACTACACCGACATTAGAGGAACTCCGTTTAGGTATGTGATGATTACAAATGTTATGTTCAAATGTTATCTAATTAAATGTTATCTATTGAAGAGTTATGCTTTACACTTACTGCTGATGTAATGTTGGAAATGTACGAGTGTTTGAAATTGTTACTGTGTGTGTTTTCAGCGTTGGCGTGGCTCTCTCTCGGGGACACGGGAAATACTTTTTCAAAGGCAACGTCTCCCTGGAAGCAGGTGACAATTTGTTTTATTAGGAGAAAATCAATGCCAAAGGTATTCGATTAAAATTACAATTACAGGTGAATTGTAGGTGATGTTGCTTTAAGATGTTTTCTGTGTAGGCGACGGCACCTATGTTTTCAAGATCTGGTTAAGATAAAGTAGCTCAATTATTAGCTAAAATAGAACCTGGATAAAATTAGCATTAAACTAACACAGCTGCTTAGAGAGACAGGATCTCTCTCCCTCTCTCTCTCTCTTTCTGTCTCTCTCTCTCTTTCTGTCTCCCTCCCTCTCTTGCTGCACAACTTCAAACACCTCAGAAATGTTCCAGATGCCCCTATTTTCTCTGTAATCCTCTCTAATCCGCATGTTTTAGGTCTCCATGACTTGGAGCAACCAGACGTTGCCCTCGCCGATGAATGGTAAAGATCTGTCGTGCCAGTATTACAGCTTAAATTCCAGCATCACTCTGTATCTCCACTTATATTTTACTTTCACTTTCATTTTGCGTTTCAGGACGTACTGTAACACAGACGAACACCACGAGCATCGACATCTGACGCAGGTTCAGGCCATCAGACTCTACATGACCAGCCGCAGACCTCACCTCAAATGTAGGAACCGTTTGAAACGGATCGTTCTGATAACCTGAAGCCCAAATGATTAATTGTACAGCATAAACGCTCTTTTTTTTATGCCGCAGTATGAGGGCTGCATCCGTAGAGTTGTCCTTTGTTGTCCTTTATCTAGATGTTTAGCTTTGCTTACAAAAACCTGAAGTTGTTTAAATGCTGTCCCCATTAAGTGACTGTACAGAGAGTTTTGTGAAGCGTGTTAATGTCCCCGCTGGCTTCCTGTAGGTGACAGAGAGTTGATACAGCAGGTTCTGTTCGATGCCGTTGTAACGGCGCCTTTAGAAGCGTACTGGACTGGACTAGCCCTCAACAAGTCTGAGTAAGTTCATATAACTCAGTGAGTTATATTTCCATAAATGAGCATTTTTTAAAGTCATATTCAATATATGGTGTTTTTTTAAAGATTTATTTAAAAGGAGCATTAACATATTAACATGGTTGTGTGGATCTGTTTACAGGAACTCTGACAAAGGGGTCGAAATCGCCTTCCTTGGAACCCGCACCGGCCTTTCCAGAACCAACTTATTCGTCGTGCCAGAACAGCTGACCAATAAGTGAGTCCCGGTGCCAACAGCCAACCAATGACAGAGACTGATCTCGTTGCACCGACCAATTAATAAGCTGCAAACCTAATTAATGAGTAACATGTTCTCACGCTGTCTGCAGAGATTTTCTCACAGCGGAAGATAAAGAGGGCGTCTTTAACGCAGATCATTTTCCTCTGTGGTATAAAAGAGCGGCGGAACAGGTGCCCGGCACCTTCGTTTATTCGATTCCCTTCAGTTCAGGTAAGACATCGAAGCACAGAATATACTGAACACAAGCTCCTGTTTTTCCAATGCATGGTACATTACATCCAAAATCTTAATGGTGTCACGCAGCGTAATGAAATAAAAACAATCCACTGATGTCTGTGGCTCATAATGACTGTACACAGGATTTTAATAATATCCTCATTTCATTATGATGACTTATTACGCTAAATGTCTAAACACGATTAAGTTAATTATGTATAAAAGATTAGCATGATACTCATAAGAGGAGTGAATAAATATTTCGGCTTTCTGATTTGGGGAAAAGGCTGATTTCACAGACAGCATTGTGGATTTCATGAGGTTTCAAAATTCACCATATTTGTTAAGTTAATGTTGGTGGTGCTGGACTGTGATGCTAGAACGTTGTGCGTGGTTGCTAGGGTGTTGTTAGGCTGTTTTGATTGGTTGTTAGGTTTTTTCCTTATTGGTTCCTCTTTTATCTCATCAGTCAAAAACCATAATAGTGCCACTGACTAGTCACAGCACATCTGTCTTAAGTTTTTGTTTAACAATTTGAGGTGTTTGTCACATTCAGCGTCACAAACAGCGTCAGACCAAAGTTTGTAAGTTTTTTTCAAAATTAGAAACATTAATGTTTGTCTACAAAAGCTCCAGTAATTACCTCAATAATCTGGTGTTAAACATTGTCACTATATCCTTTATAAACATTTACTACTAATACCGAAACAGCTCGTAAATCACAGTTTAACAGTAACACACAACTGACTGGTGTGGATTTGCATGGCTCGTCATTAGCATAAGCATATTTGAGGTGGATCCTAAAAACTGGAGTTTTAAGGCACGGCAGCGGATGTTGCTGGGATGAGAGCTGGATGCTGTTGATTTAACAGCGCCTGCGGATGGTTACTATAGCTACACTGTACAGCTTCCCTCGGTACCCTGTCTGCTTATCTCGTTTCCTTCGCCTGTAATTAATGTGCCCTACTTTTATATTCACACTGAGCGTGTGTGTGTCTGTGATTTGAATCATCGCAGCCCCCTCGACATCTGTTGGGGTCCTTATCAAAAGACCGGACTGATATTTCATCATCTCAGATGAAACACTTTTCCAACATGGCCGGATTGCTATAAATTGTCTGTTTTATCATGTAACTGAGTGTTTGTTTCAGGCTGTGCCTCTTTTGATGTGAATATGCAAACTAAGGAAACGCTTTAATGGATTAATGCTTATAAATATTGATGCGACTATGTGGCGCCATCTGGTGGTTGTAAGAAATAATTCATATAATGACGTTTTGATGACATAACACAGTAACAAAAAGTGTTTATCATTTTATTGTGTTAAGCATTGTGGTTTGTCTCTGTTTGTGTCTCATGAGTTAGTAGATGCTGCCCAACTAAAAAGTTCTCTCAAAATGATCAAAATCACTCCTGTGGTAACGTTAGTTAAATGTTATATATCTAACGTTATATGTCTAGCGTAGTTAATGTGATTTAATGATGATTTCAGTGTGTATGAGAAAGTTCATTTTTGCTCTTTTATTTTAAGGGGGTGAAAATAAAAGTGTGGTTTTGGCCAGCACTGCTATTCAGCTACTGGATGACAGGAAGTCCCCCATAGTGGCAGGTGCGTATCGGCTTCTAAGCAGTAAATAAATACTAATATAAACTGTGATATAAATAAATTCCCAAACAGAACTGACTGTGTTTCCGCACATGTGTTTTTTTTACGTTCAAAGCTGTAGGAATTCAAATGAAGCTGGAGTTCTTTCAGAGAAAATTCTGGACTGCTAGCCGACAGGTAACTTTGCATATATATTATATATATATGTGTGTGTGTGTGTGTGTGTCAGATGTAAATAAATAGCATTAATGTTTTCATATGTTTTCAATAATGTTTTCAGTGTAACACTCTGGATGGTAAATGCATCATCAGTTGTGATAATGAGGTAAATGTTATTGTTTCCAGTGATAACATTCACCAAACAGCTCGTGTTAACACACTCATTATACACTGGACTTCTGAACTGCACCTATAACAT
>JBAJNP010009936.1:7209-17226 GCA_036877545.1 Yasuhikotakia modesta | reverse complement strand
TGTTGTGTATAAAAGCATGACAGTATTGGGGGACGTTGATGACAACAAAATAAATAAACAAACTGAACTTGAACAAAACAGAAACTTTCTCCTGATCCATGTTGATTTATGCTGAGAATATTTCATTAAATAATATCTAATATTTATTTTAATATAGGTTTCATATTAAATAATTAACCTTTATGTTTAGTATTTGTATTTAGTAAATAAAATTGAATGAGAATATTTAATCAGCTACTAAGAGCTTTAATTGTAAAACTTGTATGATGTTATGCTTTCTGATCACATCTAGTTGGTAACATTTACAATAACTGGTTTATTCAGGTCAAATATTTTATTTGCCTTGACTAATGACTACATTACACAACAAGAATGTTTGTGATGTCATGGAAATAAAACAATAGACTCATTAAACTCATTCTATCCCAATATTCCAGCCATCACCCTAAACCTCTGAGATGTTATTCACTGAAAATCTACCAAAACATGTCTTTCTCATGACAGGACTGCTATGAACTGAATCTGAGCATTGTTTTAAAGGTTATTTTAGGAATTGATGGCACACATAGACACATAGCTCTAATCTACTCACTGCTGCTTTCCCCATTATTTAAATTCTCCCCAGAGATTCATTTCCTGTCACACTGAACCCACATGAGGCCAAACTACCCCATCTAGTGATCCTGCACAACACTAACAGATATCAAGAGAATCGCTTTTCTCCGACAGGCCCATTGTGACACATGCATGATAAACTAGTATTAATTATGATTTGATCCATTTAACAAACACATGGCATTCTGTCATTTCTGTACACTCACTCCCAGACATTAAATGCACAAGTTTCAGCTGGTGTTAACAGCAGGGTCTGTGTCTCTTTGATAAGACTCCCTGTAGATGCAGTGTTGGAGACCGATTGACTCTTTAACATTCATATTTCATAGTGACACTTAGATTCATAATCTAAATTAAATGGTTGCACACTCTGCATGTTCCAAGATGGCTGCCCTGTGGCCCCAGGCTGCTAACATGGAAAAAGGTTCAATCTTAAGTAGGACTTTTGAAGAATTTGACGGTGGCTCTGAGAGTTACTGCTGCACTGCGCCCACAGCATGCCAGGTAAACGGGGTTGAAGTGTAATGGGTGTGAGTTTGAAGAGTAGTTATGAAGGGGAAACTGTTGCCAATCCTGGAGTTGTAGGTGTTTGGTGATCTTTATTGTGACTGCAGATTGCAGGGAATGTGCAAGCAGCATTGGGAACAAGTGTACATCAATTTATCACTTCCCAGGAAATGGAGAAGAGAATGTACTGACCAATCACTCTTCACCAGAAGTTTAGGAAGTTACAGTCTGTAGAGGCCTGAAGTTTAGGGTCTAGAGATATAACTGATTTTGAGACTAGTTTGATCTATTCTGAAAAGGAAGAGATAGACTCAGTTTGCTCTCTATGTGTAATTTTGTTTTTCAGAAATATTTGAAATATCATAATGTTATTTCTGTTACTAATGAGAAACAGATCAATAAATACAATCATCTGAACTAATCACATTTTTTTAACAATTAAGATGCATTAGGATGAAATAATACAGATAAAACGTACACAGGTTCACTGACAGGGCTTTTAAATGTTATGTAACATTGTGATTTACATCTTAATTTAATGAGCATTAAAAAAGGTCATCGAAAAGTCAAAACACTCAACAAATTACAAGGCAATTATATTTATATTTTTTTTCATTTGTATATTTGTTTAAAAATTGTGCACCTTAATATTTATAAGATCATTCTTAGCTTCAGCATCTTGACATTATCTGCTGCTTTTTTATTGACTGTCCCGTTTTACATTTAAGATTAAATCTTGACAACATCTTGACTTGACTGTTTGTTGTCATGCCAAGCTGATAAATCATTCAGGGTAAAAAATCTCAAGACAGATAATATTTTTAGATCAAAATCATTGCTTGAACTATAGTTGAAAAGTTAAGTTATGGATAGAGAAACACTTTAATTTGTCTGACCAGAACCTGGTGAAAATGAAACAGAATCTGTCAACGCTGAAGCGTTTGAGCTCAGATGTTGTTTGATGGGAGCTTGTGGAAGTTGTCGTCTGAATTCTTGTGATGTACATCGTTTAGTTTGCTGCTAAATATTTAATCCACTGAGGTTTACTTTTAATTAGCACCAACATAGTCTGTTAGCCATGTATCACATTCCACACGGACATGTACAATTCAGTCAGTAAACTCCCACAACCCACAACAGATAAAAGCAGATGATTGGAAAAGTCCTGTAAGTGTTTAAAAATTAGCCAAAAGTTTTTGCCAAAGCATAAGTTTCATTACTTTGACATTTCAGGAACACAAGATACATCAGCCAATTATTTTTTCCCAGCTGGAGTGTTTTAGAGAGAAACTATCACAGAATTTATTCAAATCTGTTTCACATACTTACTGATGTTTGCACTTCATTTTAGGTTGTTTTCCAACCTAAAATGATGTCACTTCCTGGAAGATGATGTCATTAAGAAACTCCTCTCTCTAAAACTGCAGCCTCAGGCTGAAACCTGAACTCTCAATATACAATGAGGAGGGCCGAAAAAATACTGGCATTAAATGAATCAGAGATGGTTTCTGACTCTGAGACAGGAAAAAAGTCCCGTCCAGTGAGAACTATATTAATAATGTAAATTTATTGACATTGTATTAGTTTGTTTAAAACACATTTTATTTTAACACATTTCAGTTAGAAAAGTAAAAACTTGAAGAAACCTAGAATATTTCTGAACTCCTGAAATTAAATTCAGGAGTTTATTTATTTGTGATATTGTAATGAAACTAATATGATTTCCATTAATTTCCATGATGAACATGATTTATGAGTTTACCTTTCAAACACAAAGGTCTTATAAATCAAGTCTCACGACTCATTTTTTCTCCACACACTTCTGTTGCATTCATACAAATACAGTCGGTTTTCTGCACTTAAACACCTTTGTTGACACAGTTTCTGAAATTCCTGCATTCAGAGAAGTGTAGCGATGACAGAAAGCAGATGTTTGTGACTCCAGTTAATGGTTCTGTTTGGTTGATGGTGATTTTTCCTGTAGTGGAAACACTTCACCTAAAATTAAGAATCTGTCATCATATATTTACCCTCATGTTGTT
The DNA here is from genome assembly GCA_036877545.1 of Yasuhikotakia modesta. NCBI lineage: Eukaryota > Metazoa > Chordata > Actinopteri > Cypriniformes > Botiidae > Yasuhikotakia > Yasuhikotakia modesta. The sequence continues at coordinate 14,062 of JBAJNP010009936.1, read as the reverse complement.
CCAAACCATTTCTTTCTTCTCTGGACACCATTTCATTTTGCAGACGTTTTTATCAAAGTGTCTTTCTGACAGGGAATTCAATTAATGCATTTTTATCAGTAATTGTGTTCCCTGGGATCGAACCCACAACCAATGCTAACACAATGCTCTACCAGTTGAACTACAGGAACATGTTTTACACAATTTAAGACATTTAATGGGGCCATGAAAATGCTTAGATAAGATTTTCTCATCTCACATTTTAGTTCTTCAAACAGGAACATTTATGATCTTCAAACTGTGAAGATCTGATTCGGTCACACATATCAAGTGTAGCATTGCTGTAAAATCCAGATTTACTGATTCATTGATGTGACAGAGATTCAGAAAATATCCGGGTGCTTGTAGCTGACGCTGCAGTCCTGGAATGCGGTCCTTTGCTCTGATGAGATTTCAACATTAGCTGCTAAATCAAAGGTAAAGTCCATGCAAAATGTCTTTGGTTTGAGGTATGGGACTCTCCTTTTTAAGTCTAAGATAAGGAGGCAGCCAGCACAGGCCTGATGAGTTTAGCTTACGCTTTGCACCGCAATACATTCCCAAACAATGATGAATTTCCATGAAAATGAGTTGCAGTTTTAGCTTGTAAAGTATTCACAGAATATTTCTGTATGCATTGTTCAGACTCTACAGGAGGTTTGTGATTCAAACTCAACACAAATCAAGGGTTACTCACTCACCCCAAGAATAAATCTTATGTGTTTCCAGAGCTCTGAATTGCATTATTCTCCGTGCCAGACAGCCGTCTTTTGTTTATAATGTTGCATGGGAGACAGTTGGGGGTCTGGCACAAACAGCACTGGCATACTGAGTATTAACTGAGAATGTTTAGGGATTGTGAATGTGTGAGGATGTTGCACTGAAGACTGCATACACAAATGAAGTGGTTTAAATGATCGCATTTGATTGGCTTTCGTATTAAGCTGATAACTGCCATTTAGACCAGCCCAACATAAAACAAAAACATTACTGAGCACATCACTGAACATCCCAAGAGCCCCTGCAGAAGTTTGAGAATGTGGAGGCATTTAAGGACTAATAAGAGCTACATCAGATGGGTTATATTGGGCCGTAACAGGAGTAATGTTCCTATTGGCAAAATATGAGCAAACACTGAGTCATGCAGCAACATAAACAATAGATGTGATATTGGTGGCAGAGAATTGCAGGCATGTGAAAGTAACCTGTGCAGCAACAGACTGAAGCTTGGAGTTACTGAACAAGAGTTTTAAAGAAACACTTACATATAATCCACAGGCAGGTTAAGATCTTTATTGTTCTCCTTATTGTTGCTGCATGTTCAAGCAATTTCACAAACATCTATTCCCTTTCACGGGCATTTCTGTAAGTCTAAAGTTATTTTAAGAATATATAATATGTGAAACAGCAACTGTTACTCTCTAATGCCTGCCTTCAGAGTAAATAAATGTGGAAAAATGCTTGCCACTCTAAATAACGGTGATTCAGCAGGAATGGTTAAAATGCCCTTAGACGCTGATCAATATTTACAAAATTACCTCAGACACAGTTTCATTTATTTCGATTTTAAGTATTCCATACATTCTCAGAGGGTGTGGCTTGACTGCCTATTTATTGTTAGTGTTTCCCTTTGTAATTAACATGGCTAAGGTTAAACCATTAGCCTTAATAAGGGACAAAATGACATACTATCTTATGGGCTACACTTGAATTATTACTGTCTGATACTGTCTGATACGGTCTGTCATTAAGAGAATTAATTGGATGCCCCTGTAAAAGCAAAATATATCAAAGAATCCTTAACAGAGACAGCAGCAAACACATGCTTTAAACCCTTCTGACAGTTGCATGCATGTGTTTTGATGTAGCGTATTATTCACATTACAAAATCCTCTCTTTATGTTCAAGTTTTGAATGTCATTGCTGCTAATAGTTCACAATTTTAGAAGTCTCAACAGCTTCCCGGTGTCCCTGAGGTGCAATTATATTTGACAAGAGACTTTTATCAGGCTAAGGTAAAACGAAATGAGCACAGTTCCTCTGCTGAGGTCCAGACTGACACAGGAAGCCGAAGAGATGACAATAATGTCAACATCCAGGACAAATATTTGTTTATTTGATATACACAGTTATTCATCATCTGAAGAAGTGGAAAGAAGTGAAAACAATCTCAGAACTGGTTCATTTTATTCACCGATAATAACAGGCTGTGAAACAACACAGATGGACAAACAGCATGAAGCAAAAGAGTGCAGAGAGGAGATTTAACAGACACAAATGTGTTATTTGTGCCGCAGAGATGTGAAATATGAAACAGTGACTGAGGTGAAGAGTGTTTAGGGGGATTACAGCTGTGAGTACATTTGAGATTTTGTCACAGACGTCACAATTTTGTCACAAATCTTAAGCCAGATTCTAAGAAAACAGATAAACATGATTGTTCTTTCTTTCTGAGATTATCATTCAGTCTCATGTAATCCTCATAATTTATCATCGGTTTTACTTTCCTTGTCTGTGGTTGGTTGCAATTTAATAAAGAATTTAAGGGTGATGTATGTGTAACTGTTAAATACTTTTGCACAGACAACTGAATGAACTATTGAAGGGTTTATTATGTGTAAAAGTATAAACAGTGTGGACTGTCAGTCAACCCACTGCTCTGTGTTTACTTCAGCATCCTGAGCGGCGTGTTTAATCCTGACAGCAGCTTCGATTCAACCAATGAGGTGAGTATCTGGTGAGGTCATCTGTTTTGTGTGACCAAAAGATGTGTGTAACTAGTTTTATACTGGTCTAAAACAAATTTTGTGAAGTTGTTTTTATGATGCTTGAACAGTATAAATGACAAGTTAGCTTTTCAGCATTTTTTCACAGTATAATAAAACAACATGTTCCTTTTCATAAATGAATCTTGGAGGATTTCAGTGAAAAATAATTGAGATGATAAAAATGTTTGACTGTTTAATTGTGAAAATTAGCATTTTAGCAAATCTGAGCACAACTGAAGACATTGTTACGCTCTCTTAAGTAAATATACTGCAGGCATGAGAGAACTTTATCTTCAGGGGAAAATCTATAAAGCAGAAATCATAAATACAGTGTAAATGTCTGGCTCATTAAATCTTATTGATAGGAAAACAACAGTTGTTTTATAGAGACTGCCTTTCTAAATTTCATAACTGCATCACTGAGGTTTGTGAAACATCACACACACGCTGTACACATTTTATCTCTTATAAGTACAAGTTAATTATGACAGGTGATGTTGCCAAGCACAGACTGTAAGATTTGTTCTCTTTCTTTAATTAAATCCACAGAGTACAGGATGCTGGGCCATCGCTCTTCCGCGGAAGCGCCACATTCCACTAATGAGACTTTTCATCCACACTGTTAGTGTCAGATTTGGCAGCGTTAGACACTTGAATGTTTATCACGGAAGAGATGGATTCAAAGGTGTGAGGTGATGTTGGACACACAGAACTGAATTTATTTATCACATCTACTGTTATAAGACTGTTAGGTGCAGGCCAAAATCACACAGCAAACCTAATAATGTCCTAACAATGATAATATTGTCATGCTTGTGTATGAGTGCGACTCACAACTGTGATACATTACCATCATTATTTGTGTTTTATCTTTATTGGACGTCTGTGCGGAAAAATTAAGTACATCAGAGCTAATCTCCAGCGCTAATCAAACACACCTGCTCGTAACTTTAAAAAAGAGACTCACTCATAAGAGACGATAACATTAGACATGCTGCAATATTTTATAGTGAAGTTCCAAGACTGTTTAGAAGAGAGGAAAAGTGAAGATGCAGATGAAAATATCAGGCGAGGGTTTTCCCTATGTGTGTGTGTGTGTGTGTGTGTGCGCGTTGGTGTCCATTTCAGCTCAAGGATCAATTCTGGACTCTCTGTATGTAAAATCAAGGCTAACAAGGCTCACATGAGTGGTTTGATTTTCTTTCGCATGACATTTTGTTCTTGAAATTGCCTCTTCATTTGAACATGCTAAACTGAAAAAAAGTCGACATGTAAGTACAACATTTCTAAAAATGGAAGTGTGGTTTAAACGTCAAGGGAAGAGCCATCATTGGCTTTCATACTTGCATCAAGTATGAAATCAGTGTATGAGTGAAATTATTCAGTGTAAATGAGTTTTATGACAACTTCTGAGTTCTGAAGAACTTGCACTTTAACAACTAAGGCACCCACAAATTAAAAAAGAACGTCTTTGGTTGTTAAACAAGACGTCTGAATAGGTCATGGGTTGTTAAGTTAGCATGGGTCATTTATTTCTTGGTAGATGTCGGAGGATATTTGATGCAGAACACATGTACAATGTATCAACACATTATTATGTTTCTTGTTCTGTTGTGGTCATAATTACTTTTATCTTGTGTTAAGACGTTTTTAAACAAACATTTTATTACAAAATATATCCAGTGAGAGGGTGAGTTTTTCTGTGGCTGTAAGGGTGGTCTCCATAGAAACTCATTTGACCCCCTAACAGGGAGACAAAGATCAAAAATCAGGTCTTTCAAATAACCATAGTAACGAAAACTGACTGAATATATGCTGTTGAACATATATAAAGCGTAATATCTGCTTCAGGAAGAAACACGTCTGCTTTAGAAACATGAGTGACCTTGTTTGTGGTGTCTTTGGCACCTGACAGGCAATAATATATTATAGCCACACATTCCTTTTATATTATACAGAGCAAAGAGCCATAAATATGAGGAAAATCACTGTATTCCAAATGTGTTAATAATATGTTCAGTTACGTTGCCTGCTATTGATTAGATTCATGAGAGGTCAGCTAATGCACTAAAATTTAAAATAATGCAAACTATTCATCTGCTGAAACTAGCTTCAGTTAGCAGATAAACATCTTTGGTTTTCACCAAAGAATCCATCTCTTCTCTAAACTAGTGAGTCTTTTAATTCTTAATGAGAGAGAATCTCGCTTGTTAGCAAACAAACCTGGTGTGTCTCATTCATGAAGAAAATGACAGAATCAGTTTTCACTACAGATGACATGTTCATCACTCAACACAGCATGACAGTCATTGTTTTTCCCAAGATACAGAACTACAATTGTGTAAATGTGATAGTGATGTGGTAGGTAATAGTAATATCACTTATCACTTCACACATTGAACCATCACATCTTAAGATCTGGATATTACGGTTGCTTTGGTTTCTCTGGGCTGAGGGAATATGTTGAGCTCTTAGACTGTATGAATTATTTGACTCATGGATATGAGAACATGTGATTTTGTCTGCTTTTAAAACCATGATGGTAATATACAGGTAGTGTGTCTGTGTCTGCTGGTGCACAGGCAGTTGGGTGGCCATGACAACCAGGGATGCTGCGATCTATAATTGCTGCTGCAGTCAGAAGGTCTCCAGGCTGTTGTGTAGGTGTTTCCACAGCAAATTACCTGCACTGTAAATCTTAGGTACTGGTACTATACAGGTACCAATGTTCTCCTTATAGTTAGTAAATAACAATATGCCTTTGTGCTCCAAAGGTTGGATGAATGTTTTTATAGGAAAATCAAATCATATAAGCATGTAAATGCTCAGAATAAATGTCAGTAATTTTCATGTAAACTTTCTATGTAATGAAAAGTGCAAACAATGTTTCTCAGCCTCAGGTATATCACACCATATATAACACCAAACAACACTGTATAAACACGATATGAAAGAAAGTTCTAGATGTTTTGGGCTTTGGTATTTTTAGAAAGTCTTCATCCAAATTTTCTTCTATATAAACAATAAAACACTATAAATTAAACAATATAATTAGTGTCATGTATAAGTAACAATATCAAAGCCGACCATTTGTTAATGTCACAGATAAAAATGAACTAAAATATTTGTCCTCCAAATACTGAAAACTTCACCCCTCATTATTTCATATGCGAGTGATTTTTACTATTTTGTGGAGTCATTTATCATTTAATCCATAATTATAAATGGAATCCAGCTCTCTTATTTATTTATTGGCTTATTTTGGGCAATAGGCACATTATCTCAGCATCTCTTTGTTTGGCTCAGAGAATGTTGACTAGTTTTCAGGTTAGATTTTGTTTCACATCAGACAGACTCTGTAATTAAGAGTCTAAGCTCTGGAGGTGCTGAAAGTTTATTGAGTTTATACTGATTTTCCTAATGTTCTGCTTTCCGTTCATCTTTCTCTGTCCCAGAACTTTGACCTGTATGATTATATCCACATCCACAGAATCTGTTTTTAAACATTTGCCTACTTTTCCCACATATTTTGGATCCTATTAACTGCCAGTATGTTTGACTTTGTATTTGTCTGTATGGAACACTATTTGAAATACTGTTATTATGTCCTAAACAAGACATTTTTCATGTACTGGGAAAAGGGACTGTTCATGTAGAGCTCTTAAATTGTGTTTTTTATTCACTCAGACAAAGATTGCTTTCAGTTTTAGATGCAATAAATGTCAAAACAACTCAGAGAAATGGACCGAAACCTGCAAAATATTCAGCATTGTTACTGAAAGCGTTCAGTATTTGCCCATGGTAAAAAAAAAAACAGAAGTAATTCTGGAAATTGAGTTACATGGTGAAAGTCGTTGATGTTCATGTGGTGAGACAACATTGTAAGTGCAGAAACACGCACAGAACACACACTGCATTATTTTATACCCCATAAACACGTCTCTTCGCATCCCATCACTGCTTGTGTGAACTTTTGCCTGAGAAAGTGACATTAGTTCAGTAGAGAAATGTGCTGAAATATGATTTCATCAGTCAGAATATGTGTGTGTGTATGTGTGTGTGTGTGT
>JBAJNP010009935.1:0-17234 GCA_036877545.1 Yasuhikotakia modesta | reverse complement strand
ACATCATTTATTAACAAAAGAATGTTCTTTTAATGAGCTTGTTTTATTAAAGAAAAAACGTTTTTGCTTTAACAAATTAATTTAAACAAATTCCCCATAATATAACCAAGCTGAGGATCTATATCATTTGTAACCAACCATTGATTAAATTAATCTCCTGTAGTTCTGCAAGATCAACCTTCTGTTTCCTTTATCTCAGTCTTAGGAGATATTTCAGTTTCACAAGATAACTGTGCAGATGCCAAAGCTGTTTGTATTCCCCTTACAGAAACTTTACACCTCCCAACTGTCAAATCATTATTTCGATCACAAAATAGTGTTTGTTACCCATTTAATTAAAGCTGCGGTGTGTAATTTCTGTGGCACCAAACAAAATTACGATTCCTCAACAGTCCCCTGACAGCCACAAACTCACACCGTTGGGTGAGCCAGCAAATTCTGCCCAAAGAAATTCTTTAACAAACCAAGCAATGTTTGCAAAGCATTCAGCTACAGTAGCAAATATTTCTCTTCACTGCATATAAGTATAGATAAGAAAAACTTAAGTATCCGAGCAAAATGCTTGTTCCAGTGATTTGTCACATAAACACTTATATGTTATGCTAGTTGACAGCCTCTTTTTTTTCTGATAGCAGTCGCTATATGAGTACATTTATCTTCTGTGGCAAAGGAGCATGAAACATTTGTCCAATCATTGCATGCGGTCCAAATACAATAATAGGTTGGCCTACATGCCCGCCAAAGATATTAGCATCTCGTTTGCACAGACATCCCTCTATTACCAGTGTGTGTGTGTGTGTGTGTGTGTGTGTTTTGAAGGAGGCGTGGCTTTTGGAGAGTGTTCTGTGTGGAATCTTATGCGTTCAAGCTAGTTTGCTATTGCTAGCTGCTCTGAAACTGCCTACCCAAACTTTAACTGCAACAAACACACTGTAACACTTATAATCCATCAGATGTCATTGACTTCAGTTGCTGCACCCACAGTTGCTGTTGAACAGGTCGATCAGGTCCAGTGAAGACAGTGCACTGAAGGAAGAAGTGTGTATGTACTTGTGTGTGTACATATATATATGTGTACATATGCATATACATATATATTACACACTCGCTCAAATTACATATTACAACATAAATAACAAATTATTGCCACATACACAGCTTACATTACCACTTACACACACACACATACATGCCAACACTCGTCCAAAAGACAGTCAGAGACATGAACCAGTTCAAAATTAAATCCCACACCAGATTTACATAACAGCTGTTATATCACAGGGATGCGTATCTAGGGGAACAGTCTTAAATAATCAGATCCGTGTAAAGCTGTAGGGATGGACTGCGCTGGTGTTACTTAAAAACACTGTTTCACACCTGACTGCTGTTTGTTGTCTTATTCACCTGGATGAAAAAATTGTCAAAAAACGTTGCATTTAAATAATATTACAAAGACTACAGAGTGGACTCTTAATTTGTGCTAGGAAGCAACACTTTAGCAACCAGCCCAAGCACGATAGCAACCACCTAGCAATGGTCTAGCTTCACTCAGAACGCCTGAAACTGCACTGTAACACCCTTCAACCAATCAGCAACCAACAATTTTCTAACCACAGAGAACGTCCAATCATCATCAGTACATGCAAATATCACTCATGCTTTTCCTAGAAAGTGAAACATCTAGTTAATATTATGATTCTGTAACCGAAACACTGAAGAACTATCATTCACGAAAAGCAAAAACACATTCTGTTATGACCACAGGCCAGATATTAGCATATTAATATAGCTGGCAAATACTCATTCTTCATAAGACAGCAAACAACACACAACTCACACCAGCTCAATCTGCATGACTGAGAGCTCATATGAACGCCATAAACGGTGTGTGTGTGTGAGTTTGTGTTTGTCCTGCTGGTTCATAATAAAACTCTCTGACAGGTCCTTTAAAAGCCACACATGGTCCATATATTTCACTTCTGATGGACAGATCTCTCTCTCAGCTGTGTATTGGTTTAATTATCTCACTAAATGAACTCAATTGATTTTTAATGAGCATCTGAGGAGGGGGAGATGACTGGGTGACACAGGACAACCTTATAGCCAATAATATTATGTAAATTTAAATCACTAAATAAACTCAGATATTTGATATTTTGTTTATTTAAATGTATGTATTTAACACGTTTAACTAATGTTGTCACATGTTTCTAATTTAGAAATAACACAGGGCGGGACTTGATGTTAGCCAATGAAATTTGATTGGATCATAGAAGGTCTGACATTTTCTGACATAAATTATATTATTTTGCCTCACAATTTGTCACTATAAACCCTAAATAGACTACACTGAGGAAAACACTGTGTGTGTGTGTGTGTGTGTGTGTGTGTGTGTGTGTGTGTGTGTGTGTGTGTGTGTGTGAAACATGCATCCTGCTAACGGGTTTTTCCATATGTTTGAGCATGTGGGCGGGTCTGTGTTTCTGTCAGAGCTTAAGTCAGTGTAGGTCGTCATGGCAGGACAAACGGACAGGAAACAGAGCAGAAGGACAAGCTGGACTTCCTGTCTGTGCAGGAACACAATGAGAGAAGTTCCACAGCCGAGCGCGGCAGTAAACCCTGCCAAACCCTGCTGAGATACAGCCGCTTCTACCACTCAGTGTTTATTTTTGCACACACGAGATTATTTGTGTCTGTATATGAATATTCTGATATCAGGCCAGAAGCAAAGAACTCAGAAAATGAGCACTTGCCCACATAACTGCAGGCCACATCATGAGAAATCTCATTTTAATGTTCAGTTTCATTTATTTTAAATGAAAGTGTTAAATGTACTATAAAGGACTGCCATTTGCAAATACAACAAACTACTTTCCCAGTCCAAAGTTCCCATTTAAACAACTGATTATGTAAACTTTTCTCACGGCAAGAGTGAGAAATTTACACATTTACACATCAACAACCACTATTTAGATATATAGAAACATGACCCAACAGTTAGTCACAAAGATGGAAACAGACACTATTACCAAACATCACAATTGCTGTGACACCCTAACATTACAAATAAACCACAGCTAAATACAGTTAGCTGTAACAATACAACTTAAAAATCAACTTAATTCATGTTCCAGCATTCAAATCAAGTTTTAAAGACAGTCTGTGGATGCAGGTATAGACAGATTTTGTAACGCAAAGCAATATTCAAAACTTTTCAAGGCTATCCAAGTAAAATTAGGTATTATTCTGGGTTCCACCCAAAACACTCAGTGAGCTGTTATCTATGTGTGAACGCGAAGCACCCATCCTGTCATCATTTCACACACACACACACACACACACACACACACACACACACACACACACCTGACTCCGTGTCATATGACATACTGTTGTTTACACAAGCACTTAAAAAAAACACCTACTGAAACTATAGCAGGTCAAACACTTGCAATATCAGACATGTTTTGATAGCTTCTTTAAAACATTGTACCTGGTTTGGTAAACAGTAATGTTTATAATTCACATGCTCCCTGAAACATAAAACTGACAACAAGTTTTTAAAACACCAGTAAAACTGTTCAAAACAATCTGATGCCCTATTTCCAGTCTCTACAATCAATAAACTATAATCCGGTTACAGCTAGTTAAACATAGTTTTCCTTCAACCTGATGCTATAAATTTAAGTACACTATGAAGGGAGCATGGTATTAAGACAACATCGTAGTATACTACGAAGTCAGCACATAAACACTACATTTGATAGTATACTGTTGATAAAAATATAGTAAACTCACGTGCAAACAATCTAGTACACTATCAATGTTATCTTTAACTATTATGTATGTTTATGTATACATTGTGTGTATATACACATGTATATATGTATACATTGGACGTCTATGGCAAATCTAATGTATTCTGTATAGGAATGTGAAGTGTTATGTGAATATCGTGGTATAAAGAAGGTAATCGTTTAGTTATGATGATCATATTTATGTCTATACAATGGTACCATCCCTGGTGCCTTCTGAGCACGATACTGCATTAACAAGCATTACCAAGCAGGTACCCGGAGCTGAGAACCAGCAGAGGCCCGGTGACAGACGCGAAAGCACCCCGGTCGCAGGTTTACACGCCTCGGCTGCACCAACGCAAACTCACCTGGTGCAGCGTCTCGGTCGGCAGCTGCGACGCCCGAAACAGTTCCGCCACCTTCCCTGCCGCCAGTCTGCCGGTGCTGTCGGGCTGGCAGAGCGCGTAGAGCCCGGAGTAACATCTCTGCTCCGTGTCGCTCAGGGAAATGAAGGTCCCTCCGGTGCCCGCGGCGGCTCCCTGATCCATCCCCGAGCGAAGAGCGGCACAAGCCGGGTCTCCAGACGTACGGCCTCTCCGTGGCCCTGTGGCGGTGGGAGGCGTTCTCTCTGCGGTACTCTAGTCTAGTCCAGCCGTGGTATAGATACACACACACCGGAGATCAAGCGCTGCTGATACGCGCTCTCACTGCGTAAAATCCCCCATCTGAACGCACAGAGGCGCTAAACAACCAGACAAAAGCACGAAACACTTTTGCTAAGACAAAGGTATTCCTATAGCTTTGGTATATTTACTATATATACAGTAATATAGTGTGTATTTGATATATATAGTCAAATACATTTGTATAACAACTTTATATTGTTATATACATATAAACAAAGTTAATTTTACATCTATCTCTTTCTACTTTGTTTGAACCATTATATCTAACTTCAATCCCAAAAACATACATACCTAGTTTAGATTAAACACATGGCCTTTCATGTTAGAAACCATGTTAGTAAAAACTCTCATTTTTTCAAAAATAAGGACACAAAATGTATATATTTCTAATGTGGATTAACACAATAGCAAATAATGCAAATGATTACACATATTTACAATAGTTTGATGTGGATGAATGTGTTTGGCTGGTTTGTGGTGATAATCTCGCCTTGAATCTATGGGTAAATCTGATTTAACTCTCATCTTGTTTCAGGGTGTTGTTTTAAAGGGTTAAATGTATGTGTTTGTTCTTAGTTGTTTATAAGTGGCGCTTTAATCCATGAGAGCAATAGTTCACTAAGGTAGAAATACTGCATTTTACAACATCTAACGTTCTTCATTCTTCTAACGAAACAGTTTTGTGAGATGTTATATCCTGTTAGGAATTTGCTGATGTAGATAAAGGAGCATAAAGTTGTTGAAACAGCACTAAAATACGTGCTTGAGAAAACAGCAGAAACCCTACCAAAAAACTTCTAAGACTTCACTGCTTTTGAAGATATTGTTGAAGCACCAATAGCTTTGAGTTTGTAATATTCGCGTTTTATCAAATATTTAAAGGGCGTCTTTGAAGAACATAAGACACCAGGAGAATTGGTGGCTTATGATAAAGAGAAGAGCAGCCTGGTTACTGGGTGACGAATTAACGTCGTTGAACGTTTCACGGCTTGCGGTGTCAGATGTTGGTTAAAAATCAAACCTCTTTTTGTCTTCTGTGATTTGTCTTTTCTGGTATGCAGAAAGGCTTTCATCTTAAGCTTAGGGAAGACGCATTGTAGAGGCTTTGTTTCAGTTCTACAGGGTTCACAGGAAGAACACCCGTCATTTAAGATCTTCTCATGTCTTCAGCGTCAAACCTTGTCTGATCCACCTGCATTAAGTTTTGTGGTGTCACTTTGAAGTCATGTTACGGATGATAGACAGATATGTTGTGGAAAAACATCATTTATACAACCCCAAAATGTCCAGAAAGACCAGGTATTTTTTCACAGAGGGTTATTAAAATGAAGCAGGTCGGGTCAATGCCACCACAGCTGTTGTTAGCACAAGGAGAAATCTCACATTTACATTCATTTGTGCTCATAGACCTCAAAGCCAACAGGAGAGCTGTTTACGTACTCCCACACTATCTCACTTTATTATTTCACAGCGGTGCACAAAGCCAGTCGAGCAAGCAACCCCCCTTTTAAATTTACATTTATGTTTCTTTTTGACACTTTCTGACTGCTCAGAAGACTAAATCTGAATATAGTGTGTCTGTACCGCTTCCTAGAGGCAGGTCGTATCATTGCTTAACCATTAAGCCACCGTGTCCAGTCCTCACAAGCTCTTATAATCTCTGACCCCTGAATTTAGAGGCACATGTTCATCCAGACACAGAGATGCTAACCAGAGTTGTTCTCCTGATGTTCCTGCCTGCTATACTAGCACACGATCTGTGTAAAGGTAAAACCTCTTCAGTTTTCCAGGGAACAGGGAATGAGCAATATTAGTGTCTCTTTGTGTGAAATTGTTGCGCGTTCATCTGTTCACCCGCTGAGTGTTGAGTATTTGCTCTCAACTTGGACTTGTTGTAATTATTTTAATCTTAAGATTTACACAGCTGCCTCTCCCAGCAGAAAGAGGAAAACCCCGCTGAATGGAGTTTAAAACAGAATGAGGAAATGAGGAGCTGTTTGTATTCACCATGAGCCGGAGCCTGTTAATATTTTGCATTTAAATTAGTCATTAGAATTATAGAAAATGATCTTGCTATGAATCATTTAATCTGATACGATCTAATCTAATCGTCTTAACCGTAGAGTCTTGTCTGGTTTATGATACACCACAACTTTTAAATGGCTTAAAGAACATTCATACAAAGTTTAGAACCTTAAAATATTTCACAATGTGACATTATTATCTTTTAAATAGGCTGAAATGTGACCTGGATTTGTTTTCATGAGATTCAGTTTTGGTACTTAGAAAGTGAAATATTATAGAGCTGGTGTGATATTGCAAAGGAGATGAACTTTAAATCTGTTTATGTAATGACTGAATCGCTAACAAGTGTGTAAACGGTAAACATCTTAAATGTAGCCTTGTCATTTCATTTCTGACCAAAAACAGCTTGTTTATGGTATTAAACCAGTTATTGTTTAATATTCGGATTTCAAAACCAGACATAAAATAACACACAAGTTTCCTCATTTTACGATTGGATTGTAAAGTCACACAATCCAGTCTTATCAGCCCAAAAGGGACAGGAAGTATGATACTAACAACAACTGATAATTTCTGTAAATAAAATATCTCTCCCCCACACCCTAATCTCTTTGTTTCTCTCTGTCTCACTTTGTAGATGGCAAAGATAGCTACAAAGTTCGACTGAGCATTAAGACGGCCCTTGGAGATAATGCTGTAGGGTTTGGTTTTGTGTTAATGGTTTTGATGTCAGCGTTCATTTATTTACTCAAGCATATCAATGTTGTGCAATTTGTTAAATATTTAAATGTTTTCTCTAAGTACGAGTGGAACGAGAGCGAGATGTTCCTCTTCAGATCCACGCTAGCGTTTGCGATGAGGAGAAGCGCTAATCAAGAGACATACGAGTGAGTACAGCAACACCCACCCGCTGGCCCACCAGCAGATGACATAATAAAGATAATCACCACACAAAAATGTCCAATCTGAGGCAGTTTTTCCGATGGCCGCTCTGATTGTGAGTGAAAACGTGAGCAGAATTTGACCACAATGTTGAGTCAGTGCTGACAGCTGCGAGAGTCAGATCTGTTTGTTCTGAGTGTGTGTGTGTGTGTGTGTGTGTGTGTACAGTGTTCAGATTTTACCTACATCACTTGACACCAAATTGAATTTCTCTTTTTGTGTAGTTCTTCATTTTGATCCATTTCTCAGCGGCCTTGAGGTTTCAATGCACCACGGAAAAAAATTAGTGGTGCTTTTAAAGTCAAGCATCGCTGTTGGTGCAGGAGTGCTGATACTGAGGACTGGGATTATACAAGCCCTTTAAACAAGATATGAAAAACAGGCAACCTTTGAATCATCGTTTCCTTCAGCTGAATAACAGTGAATGCCTCAGTGCTGTACAAATCTTCTCTGTAGCTTCCCGTAACTGATAAAGGATGGCGCTGGCAACGCCAAGGTCATGGGTTCCGTCCCCAGAGAATGTTTAAATCCATAACATGTACAGCTTGAATGCGCTGTAGGTCGTTTTGGATATAAGTGCCTGTCACATTTATAAATGTAACTGTTAAAACTAAGTCTTCCATTTGGGAAAACAGTCTTGAAATACAAAGAAACTCACTAGTGTGCATTGAGTGCATAGTAAATATTATAAGTGCATAATCTAGTTCATCATTTGGGACAAAACTCTTGGGCCAGTTTTGTAGTTTTTCAGAGTCTGTATTTATTGAATATTAATGGTATGAAATGTGGCGTCCAATGATTGCAACGGTCTGGTGTTGATCGTATACGTTTAAATACGATCTGATGTTGTTATTGCTGCATATTATTCATAAAAAAAACTTTGAAATGAGATCATTAAGAATGTAGTTTTAGTTAGATATATGAAATGATAAAAACATCACATGTCAGGTATTAATCACATCAAGGAATTCTAAACACATTTTCTGCAAATGACTGATGATAAAGCAATATATATTTTTTATTGTTACTATATATGTGATTATTCCTGTAAACTTATGATTTCTTATGATTACTTTTAAAAACATTTTGTTTTTAGCCTGGCTGTCAAGTAAATATCAGATTAACTGATCAACTTGAGAAACTTGGCTTGTTTTCAGATAATATATCTTGAATTAGGTTTTTTTTTCTTATGCTGATTTCAAAATATATATTTAAAAATGATTTTAAGCAGTTTAATTTTAGGCCTGAGCTATTTTGAATAAATATGCTCCGTTTGAAAGAGCGTCAGCCAATCGTAAGGTAGTTTAAGGCAAGACTGATTAATTTAACCAGTGTAATTACAGGCCAATGTCAACACTAATGGGTCAAGGGAAATCAATTCAGGTTAACCCCTCCTAGCCAGATATCAGCCCTTACCGATCGTGAAATCTCAGCTGTAGCAGAACCTTCAGGCTTGTTTGTGAGAGAACTGCGATATTGATTCACGTCAGCGTGTTGGATTTAAAGCGTGCGGTTCTTTTTGTTCTGTCGTGTTACATTCACGACACGGTGTGTTTGAGCATGTCTGTCTGCGCTCGATTCCTATTGGTTGCATGCAACATGCATCGTAACCTGCATGTTAACTGACAAACATGATTTTGGTGTGTAACGCTCTATGGCTATTTCATAAGTTTCTGCTTTTTTTTGAAAAAATGAGTCTTGCCTCCAGCTTCTAGCCACCTCCGCAATGCTACAAGATATTATTCTGTAGTCTTCTGTTGTTGACTTTTCTAGCCCTATCAAAAAATATCTATTTTATTTATAAGTCCATGTCTGTTAGCTTCCAGCAACAGCAAGTAGCAATGATTTACCTTTAAGGTATGTCCCGTCCCAACATAACACATTTTTATACTGTAATTGATGTTTTGTTGTTGTCATAAAAGACACTTTTCTAAATGCATGGTTAGTATAGAATGATTTAAAGCACATATTTCTATATAATACCTTTAGTTCTGGTCATTGTTTTGATCCAAGGACTTACTTGCAAACACAATCACAACACATGGCTATTATTTGTGTCCTAAAAATGATAATCACATGCATTTACTGTATCTGTACATCTTTGTCCTTTAGCATTTCAAACATACTGGTGTGCAATGAGACGAAAAGGGTGTCGTTCACGTTTGTGGTGACATCACCAAACGACTCGACGAAACTGATTCCGAGACAGGAAGTGGAAAAGGCAGTGAGGTGAGACAGCACTTAGCTTTATGTGTTTGGACTTTATGTGTCCAGGCTAACTAAGAGGGTAGAATTCACATGGGCAGCAATGTGACGTGTTCTTGTAAACATTGTTTCTGCTTTTTTAAGGCCTGGTACTTACTGACTACTTTCTAAGGCAATGTTCAAACTGAAATAGAAACTGTTGTGTCATTTTAATTAGATGCAACAGTTTTTTTAAGCTAATCTCTTTTTGATGCATTCTGCTATTTCTTTAAAATTATATAATAAACACCCAAAAAAGTGCCTCAGTATTTGTAAAAAAAACAAAAACAAAAGTGTGGTGCCTACAGTTTTAAACAATCTGAGGGGTATTTGCCAATAATGCCTGCAAATTGTAGAGTTATGCATTACATTTACCATCCATTTAGGCTTTTATGCAAAAAATACCTACAAAATGAAAACAACAAAGTGATGCATCCAAAAAAGGCAAAAATACAATAAAAAACTATAATTTTAACAATTATTTAAGCCAATAAGCTACGAAATCTGTGATATGGACATTGTGTGCTGGATGTCTGACACGGTTTTCATTATTCCAGGAAGAACAAGCATCGGATCAACAGTGCGTTCCTGCTCTCCGACATGACTCTGGAATTCTTGGGAATTCCACCAACGCTGGCAGCCCCGGTCCAACACAAAACCCCCCCGTGGCTCATTGTGTTTGGGGTTGTGATCAGTGCTGTTGCCGTGGGAATTCTATCCCTGCTTATGTCCACAGTCAGCAGGAGACGGTAGGTTTGGGTGTTTTAAGCAGAATATCGACTAATCCTGTATTTCAATTGTTTGATAAGGACTGTGGTTCAGATATCAACATTCAACCCTTGATGTTTATTTTCTCTGACCTGACCTGTTTGTCCCTCACCACAGAGCTGAAGATAAAGGTGTTGATTCTGGGATGGAGGAAGACAGAACGGGTGGAATAGTGAAAGGAAACGGAACGGCGCTTTCACGTCGTGACTTAAAAGACGGCGTCAGTAATCAAGCGTTCTCAGCGGACGACCGTTTTTACGAAACTGTAGAAAGTAATGAGAGAACTTCACACCTTTAAAACGATTCAGATACCCCAGAGAGCTTTACTCATCCCAGATATTCTCCATAGTTTTGGCCCTAACAAAAGAAATACAGTGTTATTTATTTATTATTCATAAGAGTTTAAAAATGTGCTTTAAAGATGTGCTTTAAAGCTATTTATATGCTAGTGTACTAAATATATATATAAGGGTACACTCAAGCTAGGAGTATATGGAATTGAAAATATGTGTATATATATATATATATATAGGTATATAATACAACCGACCACAGAGAGCAATAGCAATTAATATATTAACAGGGTTAGATGAACTTTGCCCAACTACCTATTTCAATAGCAAACCTGTCAACACTGGAAAATTAAACTGTTTGTCAAACCATTTCATTTAGTTTTAAATTAACTGATGACACTACAAAACACACCATCGCTTGTTTTTTCTGCTGTAAATGTTTGTGTCTGAATTATGGTCTCCGTCGTCTGTTTATTCAGCAACGCAGTTTAATAAACGATCAGAGAGAATCAATCATTCATGAAATGTCCACATGCTTCTACACAGTGACAGATCAGCTAATTTTCCAGTGCCAAAAATGACCATTTTAAGCATTAATTGTGACAAGCTGTTTTCAACATACCGCATTCAAACTTTAACTGCTTTAATTGATTAGACGCTCCATAGGGTGGGTAAATCTTTCTAAAGAACATTAGCTCTGTTCTGTGAACATTTCTGTCTTAGAACAAACAGCCCATTCTTCAGCTAATATAACACAACCTCATTAATCTCTGAGAGATCATTTCACCTTCACAAGCGTTGCAGGGGGTTATAATCACAAAAGTTACTGGACAAATATTATTCAATACTGTACAGCAGTCCTGTAGCATAGGGCAGCCATACATCACTAATGAAAATTTATCTAGTTTAGTGTTTTTTTCTGTATTATGACATCACATCCTGTTCAAGCTCTCATTGGTTACACTGTAAACAACATCTGAGTAAGATTTGCAGGCTTAATAAATAACAAACTTTAATGTTCCTCAGCTTTGTTTTATGTTCCTACATCATATATTGTTTTTGAATGCATGTCTGCCTAAAGGATTCTGCATTTTAATGAATTGCATTTACATAACATGTAATTGTTTTTAAATCAAAAGGGCGAATCTCATTTATGAAGCTTACAGGTGCCCGTGTTTGATGTTTTCACCTCTGGCTTCACAAGCAAAGACAATTACTTTTAAAATTCCCATTTACTTGTTTCATTTGAAAATCATTTTCAAATTCTGCTGGGAGAACTAACTTTTAGTGTAATTTCCATAGTCAAACAGGGTGTTAAAATGAATCAAGTCACACATTTGTGTTTGCACAGACACTGGTTATTATTTGTCTAAGCAATAAAGAGAAATGTCAAAACCTTTTAAAAGTTTTGATTGAAATGCTAAATGTAAGAGACGAGGGACATGCTTAAAATTGAGAAACAGGTGCAAAAAAAGCAGACAACTGTTCTCCAGAGATGAGAACAGATCTCTGTTAACCATTAATTTCTTGTTAAATCATTTTACTACGAAACAACAACAGCCACACAATAAATTCTCACAGGTAAGGTTATTTGGTTTTAATGATGCAATATCAAAGAAAACTTTAAAAATGCGTTCAGAGTCATTTAAATATCACCATGGAAACAGTTCTGGAATAAATCAATGTCAAAAAGGTTTATAAACACGTATGCATAGTAAGAGTATTTCAGCGGCGTACATGTATTGTGTTTTTATCCTCCAGAACAGCAGGGGACAAAGTTCTATAGCCACTATGACACAAATGAGCGGGAAGATTTTTAACTATTATGAGCTGTCATACGACAGACATACAATTCATTAACCAACACATCAAGCACCGCCCAAATGAACAGACTGAGCTGTATTGACTAAGTCATGACATGTGCAAAGCATTATGGGAAAATCAGAAGTGTTTTCCTGGTATTAAGACTGGCTCAGGCACCAAAGGAGCAGTATTGTCAAAACTGGTTTATAATTAAAAAATGATGTCATCACCAAAAGTCTGTCATGTTTTAATGCATTACAGGTTTATCTGTGAATGGGTCAGAACCACATCTGTGTAAAACCTTATTGATAAATGAGATGCATTAGGCGACGCTATTTATCATCAGACGTATTATTTACTAGCTCTTTGTTTTCTCATAGGCTAAACAACATTTCTTGCTACAAAATACTGTTGGTTATTTTCCATTTCTGTAATTTCACTAAGTCACTCATGATGTTTGATGGCAGCTGTACCGGCGTGATTTTTAATTCCATTTGAGCGGTGAAGTTTTATTTCCTAATTTTATTTCCAGAGGCCTCCAGCATTAATTCTGTCATTTGGCGACGTGTATAAAAAACACAGACAGATAGATTTTAAAGTCCTTAACTGCACAAACACACTGTGCTAAGACAGTATCATTAATTCTGAGGGAAAAACAGCCCAGACGACCGTGAGAACAGTGACTGCAGGACATGAGGAGGCGTTGGAAAGTCACATGACGGCAGGCAGAGACTCTTTCCTGTAGCACTTGGTACACCTTGGTGAAATAAGCCAGGGGTTTGACATCTTCTGACATCATTGCAAATCTTCAGCGTCTGCTCAGAGCTAGATACCGCAAACCTGGCAAAACGTCTTTATTTATACACTTAGAAATGTTCCAATTTTTGATGCAATTTAGAAAAACCTCCACGTCCTCCTCTTTCAACATCCGTGCGTGTCACTGATTAGCACCGAACCGTCATCTGAATCACCTGAAGAATTGCTGAACATTTAAGTGGTAAAACCGTGTAAAATTTGCTTCTACAATTTCACAATTTTATCCCTATAGACATTCAGGTTTCAGGGCAGAGAGAGAGAGAAAGAGAGAGAGAGAACTTTCTCAATTACACAATTATAGATTGCTATCCTAATTGTGTTTTGGACATTTCTAATGTAATAAATCACAGCCATTGGCTGCCTGTTTTAACTTTAATTACAGATTAAGGGTAATTGAATTCCACCATCCATCACGAAAATTGGTTGCAGACTTGGTGACCCTTCGCTGCTATCCGACACAAGATAACTATTTGAATGATTAACCGATAATCATTTG
This sequence comes from Yasuhikotakia modesta, assembly GCA_036877545.1. NCBI lineage: Eukaryota > Metazoa > Chordata > Actinopteri > Cypriniformes > Botiidae > Yasuhikotakia > Yasuhikotakia modesta. Next base: position 3,364 of record JBAJNP010009935.1, on the reverse strand, counting down.
TCTTACTGCATTGTTTTAAAAACCTCAATTCATCTCCACCCACAGCTGTCAATGAATCACAACCAAACCCATTCTTACATTTCCCTTATAATACGGCTGTTTAGGCCCACGGACATAGACAGGCATTATGAAGCAGTAGTGTGGTACAGAAAGCATATGTTCCTAGGTTTCTTCCCTGTGGACAATTGGATGAAAAATGATGGAGGAGCATAGATTAGAATAAACTTTATTTAAATAATTTATGGAGAACGTTGTATTGAGTGACTTCCGAACTGCAGCTAAAATGTAATTTTCCTGGTTCTAATTTGCTTGGGTTTTCTACTTAGGAACCGTGAAGACGGCACTATTTTTTATTGAAAACATAAACGAATAAACAAAAAATAAATAAATAAAGCAGGTATCATAATTGCCAATTTAACAGTGGCTCCGGTTTTTTAGCACCTTTAAAAATACCTGAACAGACATGTTGAGAAATGTGTCTTACCTCAAACACCTCAGTATTAAAACTGAGATGGGAACTGTTAATTTTAAGGCCAAATGGGATTTCGTGTATTTACACCCCATCTGTACTAATCTCGTGCCCGAAATGCCAGAAGGTGAAATTTTGATTTTCTAAAAACTTCATATTTTTTTCTGTTAAATCTGGGTATTGCTGCTTTCACAGAAAATAGCTGCATGGTTCACATGGGTGAATAAAACTAGTGGCAAAAGATGAACAAAAACTTCTAACACTAATGTTTACATCACATTTAAAGGCTTTGAATGTTATTGTGTTCACGAAACATCAAACAATGATGTAATGACTGGTGTCTGTTAGCGTTTGTCTCATATGTGATGCTTTCTGAAAACACGGTTGGTTTATTTTTAAAACATCTATTTTAAATAGGTGCTCGAGTCCAGCAAACAATACAAATGGGCATTTGGCTGAAAGCATTAAAGTTAATGCTTTAATGTGTTAATGTTACTTTAATGCTTTAATGCTAAGATAAACTTCCCAACATGACAACTACTGTACATGTACAGTATACCGGTAATTTAAACTAATTCCTCCCAAGGCCATGAAAACTCAGGATAAAGCTTTACACCCTGTACTGTCATAACCGCCGGTTTATGTTTAGGGCGATATTATTAATGGAATCTGCTGTTGAATATATTGATTCACATCTGCATCGTTTGAGGCAAAAGAATAAAATGTAATTCTCCAATAAATGCTTGCTTGCCCTCAAAATCACTTTTAAAGTTTTCTTTGAAAGTAGATTAACAGATACTGTTTCTTCTGTGCTGTGGGGGGGAAGTGAATTAGATTTGTACTCGAAACTGTTACATAAACCTCTGCTGTATTGGGAAAGTTTGCAATGAGTTCTTTTATGTTACTGTATGTTTTTTCTACTCTGCAGATTTTCTTCAAAGCGAAGCTCTCGAAGAGGCGAGATGTTTAGGACAACATCCGAACTCAAGAGCCTGTCATTCAAATCTCAGCTGGAACAGGTGAATCCATCTGAGGCGAATGACTGCGATAGCAGAGCGGAATGAGAAGATAATGTAGAAGCACACAGATCAACTGAAAGACTGAAGGAAGAAGAAATGATGATGAAATGAGAGATTTGTTTCGCAGAGGATGAGATGTGCTTGTTCAAACCTGCACCGGTATTTCATTATAATGATCACTGGGTGAACTTCCTGTTATTCAATCTCATATCAATATAAAGCTCTTCAATCTGCAATTCAATATCATGAAATGAGATGTCAGTTCAAAGGACTGTATCATATAGAGAACAAAATTCATTGATTAACTACAAACTGAACATTAAAATCCATATTGTAGCTGAATATTCAGAGCAGAAACATGAACACACAGTATTTATATACAGTATTTATATACAGTAACGATAGCAGAACGTTTTTTAACGTTACATATGTACATATACGTTAAGAATGTTGTACTTGGTGCAACATTACAGAAAATATGTTTGAGTAACGTTCCTATAAACAAACAATAATATCAATGAAACATCAAAAAATGAGGCCAATGTTAATTGTCCATTAACATTCATACCAACTAAAATAGTTAACTGGGCTATGGCAATATTCTTATTTTAGCTTTCGTTTGTTAGCCTAGGCCTGTTTCGGTGGTTTTAGGAGGGATTTAGGCACTTGTCAGGATTAGAGACCAGCTGGTGAGCACCAAAGCCATCTGAACATTAACTTGGCAGGCTGAAAGACCAGCTGGACCGGCTTAAACCGGTTTAGATCACCCACCCAAGCTGGATTAAAGCTGTTTTAATAGAGGACATTGAGGGTTAAATATTAGCATAAAATGTCATTTATTGGCTAAATGCATGTTAAGAACTTTGTGGCCATGCATAACTTATGTTAAAGTATATTGGTGGGGACTAAAGTATTATATTATACCACAACCCAAAATTTTCAGTCATGCTATCTTTTAATTATTAAGCTGCGTACAGATTTATTAAACATAAGGACTTTGGCTGTTGTTTCAAAGCATGGATCAAAATCCATTGTGTTGATCAAAACACTTAACCTTAAGCTAAATCCAATTTAAAATAAACTGTAACACGGTACGTGTTTTGTAGGTCATTTGGAATGAAGTGTCGGAATAAAGCTATAATAAGTAACCCTTCAGAACTTCACAAATGTGACTGCTCATCAAATTTACACCACTTACATAATACATAAATGATGGATTATTCGAATAATTATATTTATTATTATTCCCTATGATCCATTAGTACCCCACATGCCTGTGGTTTGCTAAGTTTTTGAAATTTATCAAAAGCATCTTCTTTTAAAAGATAGCTCTGTGGAATTTGATGGTCTCCTAGCAACACAGCTTCTCTCAGCATCCCTGCAGTGGCTGATGGTTTTGATGGGCATTGTCCTCACTGCTGCTGGCTTCAGGGATAGGAGATGGGTTTAATCAACAGATCTGAAGAGTGAGAGAGTGACATAATCTGGACACAGTAACAGCCGTGATGTTTTGCCATTTTGAGCAGGAAATGAAAAATGACGGAGACATACTGACGCAAAGATGAGAGAATGAATCTTGGGCTATGATAAAGGGTTCAGATGCTGGCATGAGGTCAGAATTGTAAGGATGTTTTTCTTTTGTTTACCTGTCTGTGTTGAATGTATTATATTATCATCACACACACACACACACACACACAATACACTATATTAGCTTACTATTACATATTACATTTGACTATTTTACTATAACATTTTACTATACTATACCATACCATTTTCCACTCTGACTGTTTACAGGGGGCACATAGACAAAAATATAGTCTTAATGAAGTTTTAGTTGTGACTAAATTATGGTTTTCTGTGAAACTACTTT
>JBAJNP010009934.1:0-17234 GCA_036877545.1 Yasuhikotakia modesta | reverse complement strand
CTGCTAGTCAATGGGTCACCTTGGGTCTACCTGTCCCTTTCTCTGAGTGACAAACGGCCATGGTATATGTTAAAATAAATATAGTAAGTATAAAGATATATATATATATATATATACACACACACACACTGTGTTACTCATTATGACAGTGACTGTATGGCTCAGGCGAATGCACAACATTCACTAATAATAAACTTTTGGCCCAATTATGCTGTCATGCTCATTAATTCTTGACTTTACACTGTGGCTAAAATCTATTAGAAATAGTTCTTTTTTCGTTTTGAACAGTGCAGATGCGCCCGTCAGCCCAAGATTAACACCCAAACCTGAAGCCTCCATTCATAAACAGTATTTACATTAAACTATAGTTAGTATAAAGTTTTGATTCATGATGATGCAAAGGATTAATGTCCAAATGGATGTAGTGGCTATAACTTTATTATGATGGGAGAACTTTGTGGGCACGTAACGCTGAAAGCGTTCAAACAAACATTACAAATAACTTACCATTGAGAAACATGTAAATCCTGCCTTGAACCTGCTGAACTGGTTCTTCCTCTAATTCAATGTCCTCCTCTGACTCGGCTCAAACATATAAGGCTGAATCTGTGCCATAGCTGTCGGTCCGTGTTCGGGTCAGCAAATGGTTCCGCATGTGTTCAGAAGCCAGGAGATGACATCGCATAATTATTCTTTCATGTGGCATTGAAGCCTGACTTAGTAAGACCAAAGTGTGTCACTAATTGCTCAAAGGAAGCAAATAAGTTGTCAATAAATAGGTCTGTGAGGCATTTGATCCCTTTCTCAGACCAGCTCCTAAACATTGAAGGTAAAAAAAATTATTACAGGCGATAGGACTCAGAAGAGAAGCATCCCCCAGACCAAATGATCTCCTAAATTGGGCCCAGATCTTCAGAGAATGTTTACCACTGGGCAGACATCAGAAAATAACTGTAATTTAGTTGCAAGAAGAGCCGGAAGAGAAATTAGCTTAGAAGCATTTAATTCCATATCCACCCAAGATGGCCTACTGGGATGAAGATGATAATGCCACCAGTACAACATGTTGCGTATGTTAGCTGACCAGTAGTAAAACTTAAAATTAGGTAGGGACATGTCTAGGCCTTTGTAGATGTGCTTTGCGCAAAAGGGGACTTTTGCTATTCCAGATAAAATTGGAAATAATTGTCCAAAGTTCAGAGGAATAAACAAAGGTAGACGCTGAAAAAGGTAAAGACGTTTTGGAAGCACTACCATCTTAACAGAGTTGATACACCCAATGAGAGAAATTTTCAAAGGGGACCATTTATAAAGATCCTTCATTACCCGCTCAAGAAGCATACCAAAGGTATGTTTAAAAAGATGTTTATGATAATGAGTGACAGACTCCAAGATAAGTGAATTTATTTTTATGCGTTCTTAAACCATCTTTATTGGTATATTGGAATATTGCATCTGCATATCCACCCTATTAATTGGGGAAAATTCACTCTTATGCAATTTAAGCTTGTAGCCAGAAAGTCGACCAAAATTTTCAAGCAAGGCTAAAGCAGCAGGTAAAGAAGTTTTGGATTAGAAAGAAGCAGATCATCTGCATACAAAGATAACTTATGTTCAACCATGTTACGTGTAATTCCAGTGATCTGCTGACTTTCGTGTAGAGCAACTGCCAAAGGCTCAATAGCTAGGGTGAATAATAATGGGCTTAAAGGCCAACCCTGTCGAGTTCCACAATACAAGTTAAATGGTGTCACAAGGGGCGGCATGAACACAGGGACGGGAGGCGGATCCAAGTGCAGGTTTCTTTTATTATTATTGCAAGGCATGGTCACAAACTGGCAAGGTCAAAACACTGGCAACAGGAACAATGAAGGCAAATCCAAAAACCGTAAATCCATTAAACAAAGCAATGCAGGGGTCAGGGCAGGCAGCAAGAATTCAGAAACCATAAAACAATCCAAAATCCAAAAACTAGGTAATCCAAACACAGAGAAAACACAGGAGACACAGGCAATCCAATACATCGCAACTTCCTGTTTGCTGACTTGCTGTTTTATAGCCAGCAAACAGGATGTTGCAACAGAGGAAGCAAGGGGAGCAAACAGACAGTCCCGGGGCTTGGTCTCCTTCTGCTGTCCTCGTGTTACAAATGGCTTAGAATATAGACCATTAGTCAATAATCCAGTACTCCCTCCGCTGTAGTTAAGTAATTTAATCCAGAAAAGAAAACTCAGACCAAAGCCAAACTTTTCCAGAGCTAAGAAAAGGTACTCCCACTCTACCCTGTGAAACGCCTTCTCAACAACACATTCTGGAACCAAGTGATGTTGAGAATACACCACATTAAGTAATCAACGAATATTCAAAAAGGATTGACGGTTCTTAATAATGCCAGTTTGATCAGGAGCGATAATGGTGGGCAGGATATCTTCAAATCTTGAAGCAAGCGCCTTTGCTCAAATTGTAACATTGCAATTGAGCAAAGAAATGGGCCTATATGAGGCACAAGCCAAGGGATCTTTATCCTTTTTAAGCAATAAGGAGATACAAGCTTGATTAAATGTTGGAGGAAGAGCACCAGACTTAAAAGACTCAGAAAAGACAGATGACAGAATAAGGGTACGCTGCATAGAATTTTTTTTTAAAAATTCAGATGGAAAACCGTCAGGTCCCTGGGATTTTCCAGATTGTAGGGAAGTGATAGCAGCTGCCACCTCTTCCTTATTAATAATATTTTGATATTTTTTGAGTTGTAATGTCCCCACCATCCAGACGAAGACCACTTATAATTTGTTTTGCCTGAAGTCCACGCAACTGACTAGCCAATATTTTCCCACTTTTCTCCCCACTTTCATTAAAAACACTCCTAGTTCTCCTCAAAAGGTCCTCTATCTCGTTGGTTGATAGTAGATCAAGCTCTGACTTCTCTTACACAGATCTGGGGTGGGAGACCCAGCATATTGTTCGTCCAACCAAGAAATCTTCTTGACGAGAGAAATTTGCTTTTCTTTAGAACATTTTCTATTAGTAGGGGCATACGAAATAATCATGCCTCTTATATAAGCCTCCCACACTGTTGAATCTGAAATATCTGCTGATTGATTAACACTTAAAAAGAAAGAAATTTGGTCAGCAATAAAAGAGACAAAATTCTCATCTGCCAGAAGAGAAACATTGAACCGCCAGTTTCTCCTAGAGGAAGGCAGGTTAAAAAAAAAGTCAGATCAAGAGTAAGGGGAGCATTGGTTGCAAAAGGTTGACTTTTTTGTACTAAAAACATTTTTCTTTTACTGGTCGATGAAATATGAAAACCCAAAATTCCTATCTCAAAAAATTAGCATGAGCTGTATGCCAAAATCATCAATATTAAAACAATAAAAAGGCTTGAACTACTTCAGTTNTGTGTAATGAATCTAAAATATATGAAAGTCTAATGTTTATCAGTACATTACAGAAAATAATGAACTTTATCACAATATGCTAATTTTCTGAGAAGGACCTGTATAGATACACTAGGTCGAGGGCGAGTGCCACCTGCTGTATTTTTGAGTAAAGTTAGACAGTGCAGTTTAGATAAGGCGCCATTGACGCCGAAGACTTTCTTTTCTTCTTTTGCGTTTTCGTTAAACGTGAGGTTTGCTGCTTTGTTTATTTTCTTTGGCGCCATTCGCGTTCTGTTTCTCCCCCCTCTGTCTTTGTATGTGTGGCATAATACTAAGGGGTTAAGGATTTAGCCAGACTATGCCACCCTGGATTTTGGCCAGGGACCTGTATTAGTCTCTGTCTCTTAGGCAACACAGGTCAGCTCACAAAGAACTGGCAAAAGACGTGGATATAGCAAAAATAAATTTTATTACAATAAAATAACAGATTATTCCAGAAATAAAAAGATGGAAAGGGAACACAGATCACCCTCATACAATACTGCACCACTACAAGGGTGGGTGCATGAAGTCATCAAAGACCTTCACAGGTCCGGGTACAAGAACTGAGGCTTGGCAGTAGGGCTTAAAAGGCGCAATAGGCCTGCACAGCAAAGCACCCCTCCGCAGCTCAATCACCTACTGTACGAACAAAGTTTGGCACTGCATCAATCAAAACGTGTACCGGGAAAATACAAGCTCGTTCAGTCTGTGTAGCACACAGCAAGTGTAATTGGGGGGACAAAACACGACGTCGGTGGAACACTCAAATCCCTTAAAGCCGAATCAGTTTCACGCCAACCTCTGAACTAAAAGCACAACAAAATGTACAGCTCCAACACAAACAATTACCAAAGCAACGGACCATCGTCCTTACCTATAGAGAAGCTGCCTCAGCCAAATGCCAGCCACAGAGTTCCTTTCAGTTTGTTTCTGTAAAAGTGCTAACGTGAGCATCACACGTGTTACCCACAACACAACAAACTTCACCAACATACCTGGACGGTGAGTAAATGCGACGTAAGAAGCAAGGGGCGGGGCGGGGCTCGTGATGCCACTCTCTCCACATGACTTCATATATTCCCCCCCTGCCCAATGATTGGAACATTAATGAAACCAACAAGCCAATCGCTTGTAAGCTAGAAAACCTCACTGCCACATATGTTTGTAACGTTTTAAATATTTTTGTTTTGTATATATTTTATTATATTTTCACCATTTGCTTGAGTACTTGTACCTCTTTTGTAAATAAAATCACGTTTAAGCTTACTCCGGGTTTTTGTAAGTCGTTTTTGGCTACGCGCACTAAAAGTAATTTTAACAACAACTAAAAGTAATTAAATGTTATAACCCTAAAAGCCCCTAGACACCCGGGGTCATAACATTTACTAGGAGAATATAAAGATACTTTCAATCACCATTCGAAAATGTTTCTGGAAAAAAGGTCGCTTAGGCTGTGTATAAGTGGGGGTAATTTATAACTTATTTTAACTACAACTGATTTTATTACCCTAAATAAGTGAACTTTTATTTTGACGGTAGTCAGGAAAAGAGAGTGTTTCCTGTGGTAAGAGGGTTTGATTTCCGTCAACAACACAAACATCAAGGACGAGCTACAGAAGCGTTAAATAGATCTTGCTAGAGCGGTTGTGCGCGTTTTAAACGTTTGGAACGGTGTGTTTGTCTGTCAGGTAATCAGACACATAAATCTGTATTTATATGAACACATCGCGGAGGTTTTGTAACGTAACGATTGATTTTAAACTCGCAGAATGACACTGACGCTCTTTTTGTTCATTCAGTTTAAAGTCGCTGTCAGTATTCGCTGAACTTAAGATGCTGTGACTTATGAACGTCTGTGGCACAGTGATAATATTTAATCATTTCTGTATATAGATTATCACGTTCATTTAATTACAATTTCACCATGATCATTGTTACAAAGCTACGCAGTCATGTTGATGCATTATTATTCTTACTGCTGTCCGATTAAAACCTTTTTCTTTATGTAATTTCTCTTTAGTTTATGTTACTGTTTTTAGTAAAATTCATATAAAGAACTGTGACTTTCTGGCATGATTTAATGTTAATGTAAATATCTGTACTGTTGGATCTGTACTGCTGTTTGTTTTCTCAGTGGAGGATGAGCTCTGGTGTGGAACGCAGGGGCTTCAGCGTCCAGCCGGCGGACCTGATGTGTAAGAGAGGATGTGGTTTCTATGGTAACACTGTCTGGCAGGGCCTCTGCTCGAAATGCTGGCGGGAGGAGAAGCAGTGTGCCCGAGCCAAGCAGATAGAGGATGACAGGGCATTGGCTGAGAGGTAAGACAGATGAACCTGATGGTTCATGGGAAAGGTTGCCAGGTTTAACCCATCTATGGGGGACATTGTATGATTGACGGACTTAAGATGTGTGTTTGCATCTCTTACTTGCTGTAAGGACAGGCTCTATAGAGAACACTTGGACTGCCCTGTTGACTCGCTACCAAAAGCCTACAAAAGCATGCTGGTAATGTTATAAACTGCCCTTGACGTTTTTTTATCGTGAACATTTTAATCGTTAAGCTGCACTTAATTTTTTTATTTAAAAATAAACAAATATCAGTAAATCGGCAAGTATAGAAAACGCTCCCATTTAAAACAATTTCAAAGCATCTTGTTCAAAACGAGCTCAAAGCGCTCTCTTCACCTTAATGGTAAGTTTATAATAATGATTCATATGATTATAAATTATTATGGGGCAATCATGGACTAATGGTTACAGAGTTGAATTTAAGGGATTGTAGGTAGGGGGGAGTAAATGTGCAATCAATGACTGAGGATGGGTTAAAGGCCGAGTGTGGCGAACTTCTGTCACCATACTTGGCTACACGTCACTTTACTATAATTTGAGCAGTCAGGTTTAGTTTTGCAATAAATGTTAGTTAGTTTGATGTTAGTCATCTGCACAGTTGTCATGATCAAAAACTACTTTATCACACTGTGATGGTGATAGACAGGCAGAAGTTTAAATAAATAATAAAACTTGCCACCTTTTAGAAATATTGACTTTTCAGAAAACATTCATGGATGTTTGATTCTGTTCCACCTGAAGGTGAATCCTCATTCTTTGCACTTTATGTTGTAATGTGTAATGTATAGTTTTAAAATATGAATTGTGATTTATTTTGAATGTCGCAACTGCTATGTGTGTCTGTGTCAGATTACAGAAAGAAGAAGAGGCAGCATATTCCAGCCACCAGGAGGGAGCACACTCACACATCACCAGCACATCCTCCAAAACACACAGTGTGCCAATGGTGAAGAGACTTTTTACCCCAGCTGCTAAAACAAAAAGAGGTACACTAATGAGGTCACATCTCTGTACTCCACGATGTACATGGTCATGGAAAATATGGAAACATTAAGGAATTTTAAAATATTGTTTTCCACCAGACCCTGATGAAGCAGGGTCAGTTTAAACCCTATTATCTTGTTTCATGTTAGGTTAAAAATAACACTATTTATTTCTAAAGTCATCTAAACAATCTAAAGATGTATCGGCTGATAATAAAAAAAATTCCAGACAGTAACAAATATATTGACCTGCCACTATTTTAGTTATTTCATTTAGAAGAGTGTAATTATTTTCCTCTTGTATGATGTCAGATGGTGCAGCTTTGAAGAGCCCCTCAGTCAGCAGGCAGCCCACTGTGGAGTGTGACCACATTACACAACAGTTCATTGACTTCCTGAAGACCCTGCAGAGACCTGGTTATGACATCTTCAGACAGTGCCATGCCTTCACTGAAAATATTGCTCATAAAAAGGTGAAAGAGAATCACACAGTATGAAATCAGACCAATACTACTATAAAATCACATCTTATTCTTATCATTTATTCAATAGTAAGCACAATACAATGTTTCTCCACATTACGTGTCCAAATACATGTAAAAAAAATGTCAATCATCACTCTTTCATCATTGTTTGTTTTCATTTCAAACATAAGACTTAAGTTCTGTGGTGAGGATGCACACATTTATTAGTGTGTAAATAAAGAAGTTTTTTGTGTTATGTAGGTCTTTGGTGAAGATTTCTCAGAATCTGTACAAGAGTTCTATCAAAACATGTCAGAAAACCTGACCACTACCTTTAAAGGTAAAAATGCAAAAAAAATTCATGGTTCTAAGGTTAGAATTAGGTTAATTTTAGGCACATATAGTGTTCAAGATTAGGGTAAAAGGCTAGACATTGTACTGTCAATGAATGTTCTCACAAAGATAATTGTACAGATGTTTATGTGTCTGTATGTGCAATTAAGGGTTGGGGGTTACAACTAGAAATCCTCAAATAGAAATGTTTTTCTAAGGGTCAAGGGTCAGAAAATATCATTAGCTCAATATTAACAGTTTCTGTCAAGTCTTCATTAAGTGGGTGTGTGTGTGTTAGTGTCTGCTGATCAGACTGAGACAGTGATGGGTGAAGTTGAGCGGTATGTGATGGGTCGTCTTTATGAGCAGCTCTTCTGCCCTGACCACACAGATGATGAGAAGAAAGATCTTGCCATCCAGAAGAGAATCAGGTGTGTTTCATAAATGACTTCCTTTAAACCATTCAACCTAAGTGTATGTTTACACTGTGTGTGTGTGTTTGTGTGTTTCAGGGCTTTGCACTGGGTTTCTATTGAGATGTTGTGTGTTCCAGTAGATGAGCAGCTTCCTAAAGTATCAGACAGTGTGGAGAGAGCCATCGCAGGTGTGCTGTTTTCTGATAAACAGTACAGACCAAAATCACTGTAACATTAACACACTACAGAAGTGTCTGTGTCTAATTATCATATGATTATTGTTATTGATTATTGTAGCTTTTATCATATTATGTGGTATTACCACAGAATTATATTCAAAGGCAGAAGGTTAAAAAAATCATTAAAAATTAGTTAGTGCCTCCTTTGGCACTTAACACATTAGGTTAGAATTAGACCTTAGGGTTTGAAAATCAAGGTTCGTCTTAGTTGTGCTGTTTGATCTGATAACTTGTTTTAATTGTCATTATTCACTAGGTCAGTTGACTTTTAGATTTAACCTGTTTCCCTCTTTATACCCTTTTTATTTAATTTCTTTATTTCTGATCCCTGTTATTATAATTTATTGTGGGATGTTTGTAAAGTGGTTCAATAGATCAGCTTCCTTTTTTCTGTGAGAATGACAAAAATTGACTTATGTGTTGAAATATTTCTGTTAAACAGAGCTGATTGATGTGGACTGCAAGCGAGTTCCTCAGGAGAAGCTGGCGTCTGTCACCAAGTGCAGTAAACAAGTACTCACTGCCATCCAGAGCAGCACAAAAGCGGCCGCCTCAGCTGATGACTTTCTGCCAGCTCTGGTCTATATTATACTGAGGGCCAATCCACCGCGCTTACACTCCAATATCCAGTACATCACACGCTTCTGCCACCCCCAACGTCTCATGAGTGGAGAGGATGGATACTATTTCACCAACCTGGTAGCATGTTATCCTGTAGTCTGATAATAATGGCCATTAAAGTAATAGTTCACCCAAAAATGAAAATTATGATTAGCCCAATAATTCACTTACCCTCTAGTCTTCTCAGGTGTGTATGACTTCTTTCATTTATGCGATGAAACACAGAGGACAAACAGTCATGTGACGTGCATAAAATGCACACCCATGCTGCTGTATTTGAAGTAGGGATGTGAAGGTATCACATTTTCATGCTGCAATTAATTGAGTAAGGTTTTATCACGGTATACAGTATTATTATATTCATATTCATTTGAATAGAAAAACATTTTAAAAAATCAAATTCAGTGTTTTCCACCTTTATTTTACAACTTTATTTTAAATAACAAAATGGTTACTTTACCATGTACGGCATAGAACCCAAAATAATTGTAAGCTCAGGCAGGCTGTTCTGTGCATTAGGGTTCATTTTCAAACAGGGTAAACTATTGGCTTATTCGCTTGAATTGGGCCTTTCTATAATACGTTTAGAGTGGCTGTAACTGGATGAGGTATTTCAAACAATGAAATACAAACCAAACGGTCTAATAACAGACTGTAAATATGCGCTACACACGGCACGTTAAAAACAGAATAGTTTATTTATATGAATATATATTCAGACTTTGTAAAAGGGAGCAAAGACATTCACAACACATTTTTAATTATATTGGCCTACCATGCCTCTGTTGGTGCTTATACAGTGGGAAGACACCCCCTGGTTACATGTTTCCTCAGAGGTGTGCTGAGGCCCCAGTTATGATCTTGTGACCCCCGTGGGACCTGCTGTGAAACTAGAGGCCCTTTGTGCACCACCTTTTAAGTCCATTGGGGAAGTTTCTATCATCATTTGTCAGCCAAGACGGCCTTTTTACTGGCTGTCACCTCTTAAGGTTCCTTCTACTTACAGTTGCTAACCACGCCTATTGTTATTTCACAATATATAGGTCGATAGTGTGTGAATGGCTCTAATTGATAACAAGCAACGCAAATATTGTTTTCTAATATTAACAACAACACGCTTAAAGTATTGCAACACAAAAACAATTTTTAACTAACCAATTGATGTATACAATTATGCAATATACTGAAAGCAATCAACCCCAAATAGCAAGAGGTAATACTCAAAACTGAGACAATGTAAACTAAGCATGACTTACACGCTACTGCCGTCTCTGTTGACTAATCGCTTCTCCTCGCTTGACACCTTGGTGACATTTATTAACCCACTGGAGTTACTTTTTTAATGGATGGAAGTGGTTTCAATATTACTTAAGACAACTCAGATTGTGTTAAGTTAAAGAAAGTCACATACAATTGGGATAGCAAGGGGGAGAGTGCATTTTGGGCTAATTTTCAGTTTTGGGGGAACTATTCCTTTAGATTTTAAATTGCAGTGTTTACCATTTGTGCTACAGACAATAATGACACCTCCAGAAGTGCAATATTACTTTTCTGTTCTGTTAGACTTTTTCTGAGTTTACCATAAATCGGGACGATGATCCTACAGACAATCCAGTTAATGTCTTATCATGTTGTGCTTCTTTTAAGGGTGGTTTTACACATTTTAAAAGCCAGTAAAGTTCCCATGGAACACTTTGAAATTGCTATTACACAAAGAGCTGTTCCTCTGCACAGAGTTTTTCTGATTTGTTTTTGTTGGTTAATGTTTATTGGTTCCTGATTCAGAGCTGTGCGTGTGTTGATCTTGCAGTGCTGTGCCATGGCCTTTATCGAGAAGCTCGATGCACAGGCACTGAACCTCAGCTCAGAAGACTTTGATCGCTACATGACAGGTGTGCCGTCTCCTGAAAGACCATTGGGCTCTGGTGCCGCCTCTTTCTCTCGCACCTCACAGAATGGCCTTAGAGAAGAGCTTTGTCAGAAACAGAGAATGGAGGAGGTGCAGGAGCTGGAAACAGACCTCATTGAATGGAGGGATGGACAGAAACTCTCTGTATTGGGCATTTTAGAAGAACCACCTGTGGGAACCCAGACCACTTCCATTTTCACCATTGACTCAGACAATGTAGGTGGAGATAGTTTGCCCCCTCCATTACAGCCTCAAAAGTTTGCTGGCTAGCTCCCAATTCTTTATGAGATGAATTCACAGTACATCCAAAGCTGGTGACGGTTTCCCTACATCTGCACAAACTTTCTGACTATGGTGAAGCAAAAGGATTATTTATACATGGTGTGCTCAGTTCAGACATATAGGGTACAAAACTGTCAGTCGTGCACATGATTGTCCTGCTCATAATTCACCCCAAAATCAGAAAAAAGAAAACAAGACAATCTATTTTGCATGTATCCTATTTTAGGAACTTAAGATAGTGACATTATTTTTAGGGTAGCACTCCCCCAAATTCTTATCATTACTACATTCAATTCAGTAAAATCTGACATTTAAATTCTAACAAATATAATTATGCCCTTTATAACTGAATGAAATGTAAAAAATATATTGTATTACAGTAATGTAATACAGTATATATATAAAAATTACTGTAGTAATCTAAATATAATTTGTTTTTTCATCCTGCCAGGTCATTTTCTCCTCATGTTTTCTTAGGTCACACTTCACTGAATGGATAAGTGTGTGTGATGGCAGGTGTTGGTCATAAAGTTGATCTTTAACACTTTACAATAATATTCCATTTGTTAACAAATTAATAATAAACAATAGTCCATCAACCTTTTTACTTAGCATTTTTTAACATCTAAGTTATCTTTATCTCAGCATCTACTAACATTTTTTGTAATCAGATATTGTATAACATGTTTAATGTTAATGCATTAACTAATGTTAACTAATGAGACCTTATTGTAAAGTGTTGTCAGTTGTTCTTTGCACAGTTTTGCATTATGCAAGTCATGCAAGTTTTAATTAGAATATAAATATATCCATATATTTATTTACGCTTCTAACATCTTTATTCTAACATCTTTTTAACATCTTCAACATTTTTACTTCACACTCTGCATTATCAGGATGAACAGGTGTTTGAAACTTAAAGCAGGCGACTGCAGGAGATTCAGACACCAGCTTTTAATGAGAAAACAGATTGAAAACGATATATCCATTGTTTAACTGTAAAAAAGGCAATTCTCTGAATTCATTGGAGAGTATTTTTTTTTATTTAAACATACCATGCTGTACTCAAAATAACCATTGCTTTAACATGCATACACATTTACAATTTTGTTACACTAAATTATATTGGTGTAAAGTCATGAAAGCTGTTTAAAAATAAGAAGTTAATTAAATGAAGGAAAATAAATAGCTAATGTCTAAATTTAATTTTATCTAGTTTGTCACAACTTTCTGAAATATGTATAGATATGTTCTTTTCTATTTGTTCTGATTAAAGACTCCAATGGTAAAAATATGGCTTCACTTTACAGGAGTTATAAAAAGTATGCTATTCTTGCAATGTAAGGTGCTTGAATGTAAGTTAATATTATTTTAAAATACACATTTTTAAATGTATGCTTTTTGGCAGTGTGTAATTTTCTACTTCAATGACTTTCTAGTTATTGAAGTACATCTGTCTCACTCTTGCTAATATTAATAATATCACATATTTTCTTCAAGACTTCTTTCTTTGGCAATAGTCTATTAACTGGTCAGCCTTATAAATTGTATAAAAGTTGTATTTAAAATTATTAGGTAAAAAAGTAACAGTTTAAGTTGAGAACAAACGAAAAACCAACAATACATGTAATTAGTGGGTGAGCCCCAGAAGGCTGTAGCGCCTATTTCTTTTGTGTTTCATTCTTTAATGGAGGGTCAAGCACAAAGCGCTGATTTGGGTGATTTGAAAACATGACCCTGATTGGCCACGAGGTGACACTACAGTGATCAAAACATATTAGTACACATAACTCTTTCACAGTTTGTCATATCAACAAGTCTACAGTGTCTAGGCTATACAAAGCTATTGTCCTGTATAATTCGCGTAAAACAAATTTACTTTGCAGAGAAGTTTATGGATTTATTTCAATTATTCTGCATAACAGTGCCACCTTCAAAACGCACGGTGCACTACACAAGTGAAGACTGATGAGATGAGTTTACAAACTCAGCCTTATTTTCTAATAATTAAAGGCATAAAATGTATTATTTTAAAAAGTGTATCTTGTTTAAGCGTGAGTCAATTTTGTTTAAAATGTGGTTATAAATGTTGATTTCATTAAATGTTGTGGACTTTACATTAATGCTTACATATCCTCTTAATCAAAATCATCATGATTACACTTCATCATACGCTTTATTCCGAGTAAATCATAAGGAAATTTGTGAAATTCAGATGGACGTAAACCGCCAATTACATTCAGGCGTGTGGTAGACAGCTGTCAGCTGGGGTGGGTCCTGATCGAGTTTAACGACGTCATCAGCAGTGGTCGGCTAAGAAACACGTGCGTTGACGTGAACAAAATCACGAATTAAACCAGATTTAATCAAACAGGCACAGTGAGTATTTAACTCGTATATTTGACTGGTTATCAGCTGTTAGTGATGTTAATACAATGAATCTATACTGTGACGTCAATGTGTTACAATGAAAGAATATTGTTAACATCGTTAAATATAATTCTGAATCATCTTCCAATAATTATTAGTGTAATTACGTGTTATTTACATGATGCTAATAAAGTAGCACAGACTCATGTGTATTATGAACACTGTTTTGTGTCTATAGTTAGATTGTGTTTTAGGAGAATATTTAGAGGAGAATATTTTAATGTCATATTGTTGCAGTATCTCCTCGTCTTTGTTTTATGGTAATGGTATAGTTTTTTCACGTTATCTAAGTAATGGCCTACTGAGATCACTCCAAACCTGTAATAAAATAATATTTTATAGTAACGTTATAATTATAATACACTATATTATAGTATGTTATGTAAGTACATTATATAATATACATTATGTTTCAGGATACTTTTCCACTGCTGGTAACCAAACAAGAGTGACACCCATTGACGTGTATTTGATAAAATGGCTTTTCATATATTTTTTACAATTCTTCTTTTAAAGTAATTCTTATTTTCTTTTTGTTTTAAAGTTTTTGGCTATTATTTATTATTTCAAATGATTACAGTATGTTTTATTTGACTGATCTGATTTGGTGGTTGGATTTATTTCTGTGAAAACTTTACACACTGTATTGTTTGTATTGTTGTAGTAATGGAGTACATGCAGGTTCCACCCTCCAGCAGTCAAGGCAATATGTGAGTGTAAAACATGTTTTATGAATATTGTTAAGTGTGTGATTCTATGATGTTTATGATAGTGTATTTTGTGACATTAATTTACTGAAGTGAATGAAATTACTGGATGGTTTCTCGTTTTTTGTTGTTAGTCTGTGCTGCACGTGTGGTATTCCCATTCCTTCCAACCCAGCCAACATGTGTGTATCCTGCTTAAGAACTCAAGTGGACATCTCAGAAGGAATTCCCAAGCAGGTCTCCATCCATTTCTGCAGACAGTGTGAAAGGTACTACCCGTTTAAAGCATATTCATTGAGATTAGTTTGCTCAAGCATGATTATGTCTATGGAATATGTTTTGTTTTCTGTGATCTAACTGGAATAGATATGTCTAGATTGATATGAACCGTTTTTGTATCTTTCGAAACAAATCATTTTTTTGTTTGGTGTGATTTGCTAAAGCTTATGGCAGATCTGTCACACAAGTCTACAGATCTGTGGATGGCTTTTTAGTATTTTTTTTGTCTTTAAAGCCCATTTTGAAGCACAGCATTTCTTGTGTTTGTGTAGATATCTTCAGCCTCCAGGCACGTGGGTTCAGTGTGCTCTGGAGTCCAGAGAACTCCTTGCTCTGTGTCTAAAGAAACTCAAGAGCTCAATGGCTAAGGTTGGTATTGTACAGTTGTGTCATGATAACAGTACAGGTGTTGTTGACTCCAACCTCACATTGTTTCATTTTTACCGTTCAGGTAAGGCTAATTGATGCTGGCTTCTTATGGACAGAACCACATTCCAAACGAATCAAGATGAAGCTGACCATCCAGAAAGAGGTCTTGTAGATGTTTCAGAGTCTGAGCACAAAGTGTCTGTATGACAATTAGACTTATCTGGTTGTTGTGTCTGCAGGTGATGAATGGTGCAATCCTGCAGCAGGTGTTTGTGGTGGAGTTTGTCATTCAGGCGCAGATGTGTGATGATTGCCATCGGGTGGAAGCTAAAGACTTCTGGAAAGCTGTGGTGCAAGTGAGGCAGAAGGTATGAACCCAGAGTGGCTGCAAGTGAAATGTCACAAAGAAAACCAGTGTATCTACACAGTTCCTGCTGTTCTTAAGTGTTTTTTCACAAACACTAAAACAAATGTCACGTGGCACTGTATTGTGATTCTAATCTGGCATTTAAGTGAAAATGTTGCTTTGACTCTGTATTCTAATATTTTACTGTGTTAATTTTTTGATTATCACTTTTGCTCCGTCAGACTATCCACAAGAAAACATTTTACTATTTGGAGCAGCTGATCTTGAAGCACAAGCTGCATCAGAACACAGTTCGCATCAAAGAGATTCATGGTACATTTTTCATCATCCTTCTCTGCCTTCAGGCTGGTGGTTCACTTGAGTGGACTGTTAACAGTTTTCTGTTTACAGAGGGCATTGATTTTTACTATGCCTCTAAGCAGCATGCTCAGAAGATGGTGGATTTCTTACAGTGCACGGTACCTTGCAGGTATGACAGATATGACATTACACTTGTGTCATTAAGACATCACATTTATGCCCAACGGCCAATCAGTGTGTGGGGGACAGAGTATTTAATAGATAACGAACTTTGTGTTTTCATCTCTGACTTTTTGAAGCAATAATTTTATGCACATTCATTTTTTTGCGTTGTCAGATGTTTGCATTGTTAAACAAAAGCATTATTTACTAAATTTAAATGTAACCTTTGCTTTGCTTTAAAAGATCCATGTTGAGCCACTGTTGAATTGAGGGTGGCGCAAACATTACAGGTGTTAAGAGAGTCAGTTCTTGGATTCTTATCAATCTTCAGTCTGACCAATCAAAGGACAGCTCAGAGCAAGCAGTGCTGTGTATTATTATTATAGAAACTGCACATTAATCACACATATAATGTACCATAATGCTGCTTCTTTAAGCATCAGACAGCACAAACTGCCAATATTATAATATCGGAAATGAATGATTAACAGTAAGATTACAGCAGATTTTATTGCAAAATTTATTATATTATTGTTATGTGAATTTTGTCATCAAGTACAGATGAGTTCTGTTGGTTGATTAGTCATGAGTTATGTAGATCTGTTTTCTGTTTTTGTGTGTTGGTAACGCTTTAACTGCTATTCTTAAACTGTGCACACTAAAATATCTAGGACAGCAGCCTTCTTAAAGGAATAGTTCACCTAGAAATGAAAAGTTGAAAACCCTTGTAGAAGCCCTCCTAAAACACAACAGTTGAAAACTTGCTTGTGTTGCATGTGTTATCTGGGACCAGTTCTCATTCAGAGCCTTTTGTAATGATGTGTGTAAGGATGAATGTTTTTTCTGAAGGTCAAAGTTCTCTCAGCGCCTCATATCTCATGATGTTCATTCAAACACCTACAACTACAAAAGCACCTTCTCAGTGGAGATTGTTCCAGTGTGCAAGGTAAATGCACTTCTGCCAAAGATTCACAACATCATCTTTTGTTAAGCTTGGAACACACCTGTTGATTCTTATGTTTTAGGCTTGATACGGTGTGAAAGAAAAGAGGAATGGCTCTGAATTAGGTTCAGATTTTTTAGTGCTTTTCCCCATGTGCTTTAAAAACCATTTAGTGCAACTCATGCATGAAAATAAAAATACATACACTGTTTAGGTTTATTTCACAATGGCACATCATTGCAAAGCAGCTGTATAAGTGATGGTAGTCATGGCATAAAGTTACTGATTGCAGCTCTAGCAACAATCTGCTGTTACATGACGGAATAGCCAAGTGTTCTTAGAATATATCTCATACTTTATGACTTACAGTGCTGCTTGAACATTTGTGAACCCTCCAGACATGATCAGGTTTTGTGTAAAAAAAAAATATATATATAGAATAACCTAATTAAGTGTACATCCAAAACCCATTTTGTTAAGCAGACTTCCAAATGATGGACACAAACAAAAAAAGGATATATTGTCAATATTTATTGAACAAAAGGGGTTAATCACAAAAACTGGAAATTTGACTTGTGCATAAGTATGTGAAGCCTTTTGTTTAGTAGCTTGTGGCACCTCCTTTTGCAGCCATTACTTCAACCAAACATGTTCC
>JBAJNP010009933.1:0-17236 GCA_036877545.1 Yasuhikotakia modesta | reverse complement strand
TTCTTCCCAACTCTTTATCTACACATAAAACTTAACATTTACATAAAATGACATTTTTGACATCTATGATGTATAACCATAAGAAAGTTGCATAAAGAGAACTCTAGGAGAACGTTAGCCACCGTTCTAAAAACGTTCTCGTTAGCTTAGAAGTTTCTGGATCTGAAACATCAGACACATCAGACTGTGATCAGACAGGTGTTCAGAGGTAGAGGAGGGCTTGGTAAACATCATATCATACCTGCTATTAAAATTAATATACGCTGATGCCACAATGTAGGTAAAAAAACAAACAAAAACAATCACTGGGAGGCAGAGACTGCGTTCATCCGTGTGCATTAAATGTCACCCCCCCGTCACACTGAGGTCATGGTTCGTTCCACTTATGCATGTACCTGAGTGTGTTTAACTGTAACACAGACGTACCATTTGTTTGCACCATCAACAATACCTGCCAACCTCAATACCACAAGTTCCTTGCTATCTCTCTAGGTTGAGAGAACACCTGGCACAAACCAACGATGGGGTGGTGGGGCGAGAAAAAGAGAGAGGGGTCTGAGCTAGCAGAAAATGACAAAAGAACATTGTAACAATAGTGCAGAATGAGCTCACGATACGTCCTAATATGAGCTACAGGAATTAATGCCACTGGAGATGTCAAATCCAGGCAGCCCGGCAGGAACAGGGTGTCATTGCGGGCACATCCGACTGTTGCCATGGTAATGAGGGCATTATCGAGGGCTCTGGCTGTCCCATCAGCAGCGGAGGTGACAGGAGCGAGCGGGGCAGTGTTGACGGCCACGTGTCCACATCCTTGTTTGCTCTGGGTTTTTGGCATCGGTAAACACCCTCATTAAGGGCCGCTTCCGCCCTGTGTTTGAACAGACTCAGTGTGTTTGCCCAGGGCCTGGTAATGGCCTTCAAAAACAGCCATGTTCCCCTCACACACAGACACACAATCACACACTCTCTCTCTCACACACACACACGGCGGACAGATAGAAAAGAACAAGCAGCTGTTAAGTGATTATCACTTTTTTCACAATGTATGTAACTGTAATTGCACAATCAGAGAGCGACAACTAAACAAACAAACTGACCACCAGCACCTCTGAGAAGAAGCAGAACTTCTCAAACGTCTCCTCAGAAGACAGCAGATGAGCACAAAAGCTCTACCATAAACCTCTGGTGTAACTGAGGAACACGCTCACCGTGACTCCTGTGATCGCAAACATCAGACCTCATGAATTTTGGATGGGAGTTTTCAGTCAGGAAAGCCCTGCGCTTCCTTCCTCATCCATCATTCAGTGAGACAAGCGTTTGCGTCTGATGGTGGAGAAGCCATAAACCGCAGGACAACTGAAGATCACGAGATTCCTGCAGTACGTTTGCAGACAGCTGACAAACAGTTTTAAACAAGATGCTCACCTACAGCTCACAAAATTGTGTTCAATAAATAGTAAAATAATTGTAACATAAACAGTGTAAGATAAAAACATTTCTATCAGAAAAAATTAAACTGTTTTTATTACTTTTGCCAAATAAATCTCAAGGTTATTTGTAGGTTTGCCATTGCAGCTTTACCAATAGTTAGTTGGGGAACAAGAAATCTGGTTTATCATTCACTCACACACACGCAAACCCATTCACACACGCACACACACACACTCATGCACACACACATTTATACGCACACACTCTCACACACACACACACACACACACACACACACACACACACACACACACACACAGGAACTGAAGCAGGAATCATTTTAATTTAAATTAGCACGCAAATGGGAACTGACCCGTGAATGTGAATCAGACGAGTTTCAATCAAAATTAAACCGACTTAATAAATCATCAGACTAGAAAACAAATCCTTCACGGCTGGTAACTGGAGGAACGAAGCTGCCGTCTGTCACAGATTGCGCTGAGATTCACGACTCTGCTTAAAGCGTCGCATCACAACCAAACAATCTCCAGTGTAACAGGATCAAAACCCACCAGCAACAAAAATCACAGCGCTTAGCAAGAAAAAGACCCCACTTCTGCAAAACCTGGTGGAGATACAGGCTGGACACGGCTGGGGGTCTCTGTCAAGACCAAATTCTTAAGCATTCAGGGTGGTCTAGTGCTGAGGTGGCATTTGACTCTTGCTCGCACCCCCCACTCATATTTTCAGTCCTAAATGCAAACAAAAAACACAAACAAGATATTTTTCATCTCAGTTGTTTGTTTTGTTCATTGAATGGAAATCTTCTGCCTCTATGATATTCCTGAGAAGTCCTAAAACATTTCTCACTAATTCTTACGTGTGTCTTCAATGGTTTCCAAAGAGATCTCAACAATATCTCAGAATGTGGCCAGACTGGTTCTGAGAGTAAAGCCATTGTAAACAATCTGGATTTATAATTCTATTCCTGAACTTCTAAGGAGCTGTGAAGCTGAACAAACGTCTGAGCCAAAGTTGACACTTAAAACCTGAGATCTCAAACCCACTTGAGCAATGAAAGTTCTGCAAACCCACAGGTCAGGCTCAGAACTGGACAAGTCACAGCCTTCAGCTGAGATCTGAGCAGAAAGCTGGAGGAAGATTGCACCTTAACCTTGTAATCTGACGCATCTCAAAATAAAGTTACAAGCTCTCTGTTAACTCCTGACGTTGCATCTCGTGGCTCTGGGTCTCCTGTATTTACCAGCATTATTCATGCCCTCCATGCATTCTCTTTGTCTTTCACACTCTCTCATTTACATATTTTCTCTCTGCCAGACCATCAAATTATTTCACATACAGCGCCTGAAGAAAATTTCATCATTCACTTTCTAAATCCTATCTGGTTAAATCAACCAAAACGAGAATATTGATTTTTTTGTGAGCGCAGCCAGATGGTGGAAACCTTAACAATCCCAGATAATGTCTGATATAATGTATAATAATATAAAAACCTCCAATGTTAAAAACTGTATCAAAAAAAGAAAAAACATTAAACTGTAAATGTTACTAAGGTAAATTACAGTAAATAGTGAAAAAACATCATAACAATAAAATTATTGTGCTTCAGTTAAAGGGCCTGTAATTAATTTCTAAAAACGAGAGGAAATGTCTTGCTTGGAAAACTTAAATGGAAATTTATCCTTCATAAAACATTTAAGAATTCTTCAACAACAGTTACAGTAAATGCTCACCGTATCTGTTTGAATTATGCTTTAGAGTTGGAAAAACTTCAGATATTAACAGATTTGGTTCTGATAAAAAAAACTTGTGGAAAAAAAACATTCCAGCCCAAAGCTATAGACTGACTCTTGCATTCATAGGGAAATTATTACTTGTTAGTTCCTCTCAGCAAAGAGGCTTTTCCGCTGCCAGAAGCGGGTCGCACGTGAACACCCTCTATCCTGTTTCAGACTGCTTATCCAGGACAAAACCTTTCCTTCCTCTTTCCGGGGCCCCCCCCCCCCGATGGGACGCCTGGAATTCGGATCTCGGGCCTGTGGCATCCACTTCAAAGCGAAGCCTCTGGTTTGCTTACGTAGGCTAGTGGGTTCTGCGTTCCCTGATTCTCTGTGCGATTGGGCCTGTGTGATGTGGTTCCCTGAAGACCGCACCACTGAAAAGAACCACAGGGGCCCCTGCAGTCACGATTGGACCAGCCCAACCGTGTCGAGCCATGATGTCTCTTAATTATCTCAACAGCTTTATATCAGTGTCTAAAAACAACTGCAATGTAACTAATTACACCGACCTCACGTCTCTTTTTAACTCAGGTTCAGCAGAACATTTGCGGACCCTGTTATGTTTAACTGGTGCCTAATTTAATATCTTCTCAATCTAAAATACCTTCTTCATTCAGATCTTATAACTTCTTACAGATAAACCCACAATGTTTCATCCAGCATGTAAGTTAAGTGTGAGAACGGTTCATTTAACCATTATGTGTTATTTAGCTGTGTGGCGTGTTAGCTAGCATTCCTGTATCACAAACAGCACTTTTCTCCGCTCTCCCGTGTGAACAGAGAGATCTTCATTTTCCCAGGCTGTTTTTATAACAAAAGCTGCTAATTCATTCATTCTCACGCTTCATGAGAAAATCACAATTTCTTCTGTGAGATTACAGACGCAAAACGTGAGGTTTCCCTGCGGTGACTGGCCCACCTGAGTTAAAGTCATGTTAACAGTACAGATAAGAGTCTGAAGATGTACAAACCGACATCATCTCAACCACAAACAGAACCAACATTTTAACCAACATGATATATCAAACAAGAAATCATGAATCATATAACATTAAAAAAAACGTTTCACTCATGAAATACTAGAAAAACTTTATTTCTAAAGTCACTGCAGCAAGTTCTGAGAACAATTAGAGAACATTATCTAACGTTCTGAGAACTGGACTAGAACTCTTAGCAAATTCTGTTCTGTGACGTTTGGAAAAAAAACAGCAGGTGCTAAAATGATAAATGCTGCACCAAACACGGAAATGTTAAAAGACAGAAACTGTCAGCGCTGAGAAACTCTCACGTTACGGAGGGGAAATCCAGGTGTTTTGTAAACAGAACAGGGCAGGAAGTAAAGTCTGGTCATCAGAAACAAACAATACAGATTCCTGCAGGGAGTGATACCAGGTGATGAATGAAAGAAAGAACAGAGGAAAAACAGAGAGAATGAAATAAGAGAATGAAATGAGAGGAGAAAGAAACAGGGTCACCCAGCTAACAATTCCAACAGAAACGTACAAACATAAGTTATAGAAACATTCAAAACATCCAGCATTTCCACACACTGTATTAACATTATTGCTTAACATTTTTTAATTTAGAAAACTTTAAAATGCAAGAATGTTTGAAAGAAGATTAGCTAATATTCTGAGAACGTTTCCTGGTTTGTCAGAGCTGTGAAGGTTTATTTGTGTGCGTTTTAAACGGAGACTCTGAGTCACGCCGGGACAGAATCTTCATTTGCATGAGGTGAAATCCCTCAGCAGGCAGTGATGCTGACAGATGCAGCCGCGGCGTGGAGGGAACATTCGCAGACTCCGCAGCCAAGCGCTACGTTCCGGCAGGGCTAAACGCTGACAGCCGAAGCGCATTTCTGAAGCGTCTGCTAGTGCTAATGAAGCTGGCCGACGCTTGGCCTCATCTGTCGAGAGCAGCCGACGGAGGCAGAGAAATGTCAGACGCATGAATCATTTTTCTGCTCTAGCTACTGGATTTTTTTCACATTTTACTGTGCAAACGAATCAATGAAGGATCCTGCTAACAGCTCACGCGCTTCAAACAAACTCGTTGCTCCGCCCTCCGTCTCTCGCTGAAGTTCACGCCATGCATGATCTATGATCCATCCTTCATCCAACATCCAACATTTCTCCTATAAAAGCTCAGAAACACAAATAGAAACAAATGACACAACTGTAAAAAAATAAAAAGTTCAAGAGTGGAACAGTAAAACGAATGCAGACTAAAATAATCAGTATTAAAATAATCTGAAAATTGACTGACATTTATAGCATTTGTTCAAACTGTTGAGTTTGAAGCATTTGTGAGATTTCTGCAGATTTATCTTAAGGAGAAACATCTGAGACACTGAGGAGACCTGATGTTATCATTTGCTCTCCGTTTCATCTCACTGATGTTTATCAGAAATCATGGAGATTTTAAAGATCTCATCCGTGTTTTTCGTTCCTGTGGTTGATGTTGGTCACATGCACAGCTGGGCTCTGAAAGGAGGAGAATGTGGTGTCATTTTTCTGTGCAGAACAGAAACACAGAGGGGAAGACTGACTGGACTGAACAGGCAGAAGATAGACACAATAGTGCAGCGTCTCGTTTGAAGTCTGAACCACCGATTCTGGAGCTTGGCTTCACTCCAGCTCTGAATTACAAACACCTATCAGATTCCAGACCCAGAAGACTGGCAACAAAATCTCTCCCTCAAGGCGGAAAGAGCTGGAAAGGATAAAGAAACTAAACAGGACAGAAATATTTTCAGTATGTTCTCAGTGAGACACACAATGGCTGGTTAAATAACTGAGGCTGAACGTCACTGGGAGTTTCGCGAGCAAACGCCTCGTTGGTTTCATTCCCAGCAGTCATGAAGCCCAACTCCTAAACACAGAGGAGGAACGGTTGAGAAACATATTCACATCTGAACCTATAATGGACCAACTTCAGATTACAAACAAAGGACATCAGAACTTTCTGACTGTCTAAAACACCTGCAGGAATAATCAAAACCAACTTCACATCACCGGTTACTTTTGAATAAGCTTATCTGGTGTTCAGCTGATGAGGGAACGCCGCTGCTCGCTTCCTAATACATCCATAATGGACCCTTTGAAATCAAACACCTATTCAGGCTTTTGTACCAAGGCCTTTTAGAACATGATGGAACGATTCAATTATTCAATATCCGGCTTTGTGCCATTTATTGATTTTTCTTTTTTCCAAGTTTCCATTATCCTGTTACCCTCACCAGCAGGGTTCATTAAGCAGCGGTCCAGAGAGCAGTTAGGCAATGAAAACAGGCTCTGATAAAGGCCGTAACGGCCAGACTCGTGAGGCAGATTAGCAAGCTAATATCCAGGGCGATGCATAACTACCAATGAATGAACATTCAATTGGCTATTTAGATTGTAGGACTCCAGAAAAGATGTTACATTTCAACACTAAACTGAGATAAAACAGTTACCAGTTATTTTTATTACAGATACTGGGAATTTCATGCTTTTTAAATTCATGAAACGAAGGCTTGAAACAAAAACTGATGTTTATCAGAGGTGGTCATGTATAATTTAGCAGCTCGATGGCTGTTGTAAATACATCCCTGTTATTTCTAAACACCATCCCATTAAATATTTATTTAGCATGGGATTAAGACGGCGTTACATACAACACATCAAATGTGTCTGAGTTGACCACCTCAGGGCTGAGCTTCCTGTAAACAGAGCATTCACTTCCTGAATTAAAAATAAAGTTAAAAACATCAAAACTTCAAGCCCATTTAAAAACGGATGAGAATAATCAGAAAAATGCATGTTTGATGCTGTGGAAGGCACTTTGGATAAAAATGGCTGCCAACTGCATAAAAAAGCAAAAGTATGCATGAATAATCCGTTTATTTCACAAGAACGAGTGGAAATTGTCTAATATACACAAACTACAGACAACCACAGCATGTGACGGCTGCATAACAAATTGTCTTGCCTAATAAATACACAAACACACACACAGTTTTTCTTTTATTACATGTGGAAATAAACATAATAAATATAAAGTTAGCCTTCACTTTATTAGACAGACATAACTTCTCTTTTATGATGAAAACTGACTAATCGTATCCCATTCAGATGTCCTTTAACTTATCATTTGGGAGAGTTTAGAAGCTTAAACACAATTTTCTAGCCGACGAAACAGATTTATGAGGTTGTTTTTTTGAGAGTTTGTTAAGCTCTCCCCACCAAAGGAATATTTATGAGATCATTAATCTGTCATTATCACCAGACTCCATCATTGGCAGATTACAGCGTGCGTGTTCAGTGTCCTTACAGATGATTCAGTGTGAAAATGGCAGTATTTTGTACACTGCCCAGAAATTAGGGGTGGGCTGGGGGGTCTGGAGTGTGTTTTACTGGAAAACACACACACACAAAAATGTTGATCACTTCATAGTGGCCTACGGTCCATGATCGACCACTCTCTCACACACACACACACACACACACAGCAGCTGGTGTGTATGACACAGAACCCTGGAGCAGACCGGAGATTGGTGCTGTTTTTTAGGAAAATATTGTAATGTGGCTAAAGTTGTTTTCCCACTCTGCTGTTGTGCAACCGAACGCACCGTGTTTCTCAGTATCTGATGTTCCTCACACATCAGTTGTGTGTTTCTACTGAATTTCATTTGGTGATTAATGTAGCCTGTTTGTCTTATCCTGTTTGTGCTCATGTGAGACACACACACACACACACCATCCAACGAACTGTCATCCAACGAAGAAACACAATAACAGTGCAGTATTTACAGCGCTGCTGCGGTGCTCTCAGGAACGCCGCGGCGGCGTGTGTGTTTGCAGACGGGTGTGTGGTTGCTGTGGCAGGAGAGAACGTCATGCTACCAGCTAACAATTCTAGGTTTTAAGAACATTTCCCAAAAACATTAAAAACTTATTTTAGAAGTTCTAGGAACGTTCAAAATCCACGTTTTGATTGCTCTGTTATCAAAACATTATTTAAACTAATTCTGTAACTTTCTTGAAACACTCCACACTTAGCTGAAGGTAATGTTTTTAGATACATGAAATATAATGTTAAAACAAACATTTCATCAATGTTTCACTAACAATGTAACTGAAAGAACATTTTGGTGAAGAAATATGAGTTTTAAAGAATGTTAGTCAATGTTCTGAGAACGTTCTGTGTTAGTTAGGCTGTAAACAGCTCCAGGAAGAGAGAGGGGGCGAGTTTGGCTGAGGTGCCGCTGGGACAGAGAATGGGATTGGCCCCAGTACAGATCTCACATTCAGTCATCAAAGAGCTTCCCACGGCAGACACACACACACACACACAACATGCACACACAACACGCCCCCCGACAGGAGCACATATACACAACATGCACACACAACAGTGCACACATGCACAACACACCCCCTCTGACAGGAGCGTACAAACCATCACCATGCTCATTCTTGCTTTAATGCAATTGAAATTTAGACCTTAGCTAGAAAGAGACCTTACCTACAGAAAGACAGCAATTTGTGGGTCGGCTAACGTTCCCTAAATGTTCTCTCTCAAAAAAAAATCAAAACAATCCTGCAGTTAAATTTGTAAAAAAAAAGTATACATTATATTTCATATCAAAAATGTTATTCATAAGTGTGTTTATTTTAAAAAGTTACATATTTATAAAAATTGTTAATAATTGATTAAGAACATTAAAACTGGACAGTTTAAACGTTCCTAGAACTTTTAAAATAAAGTTTTTAAAGGTTCAACTTTTAAAGACAAGGCCATTGACCAATTCTATCAGGTCAGGACCGTCACACTCACAACGCCAAAGAAAAGCCGGTGATATTATATCCAAATGAACAGCAGTGAGAGAAAAACACACACATATTTCTAAAGGGAGAGAGACATTGCACCACGATTGCAAATTGTTGCTGTGGGGAAACCAATTGCCAAATATCACAGGCCCTCAGGATCCTGTGTGGTGAGAAACAAGAGACCAACTGAATGTCTTACAAAACCCTATTGGTGAATGGTTCCTCAGAATGGTTCCTCGGAATGGTTCCTCAGGAATCACTTAAGTTCCTTTTTAAGGGGTCTGGCTGGCATCCTTTTCTGTGCCTCTTTGTTGAGATGTTTTTACAACTGTAGAAACAGCAAACGGTTCTCGCCCTGCGGCCACGTCAGGATTGGTTGAGACTTTAACCTTTGCTTTCCGATGGAAAGTTCAATAGATGCTTTGATTTGGAAAACGTTTGCTTAAGCTCAACTGCTACAGCGTGGCATTAGCAGCATAAGGTCATGGGTTCGATTCTCAGGGAGCAACTACAGATCAAACAAAATCCTTGAATGTACAGTAAGTCGCTTTGGATAAAAGCGTTTCCATGAAAACCTTGCCTACATCACAAGTCAAACTGGTTAATGACTTTATGGCTAATGGCCAACACGCTGTCTCATGTTCATTCTGTTTTTGTTCCACATTAAAGATCTCACGGGTGGAATAAGGTACCGACCCACACACAGACACAGATCAAAACATTTTCATCACAGCCATTCTTTCAGATATAGCTTGTTAGTCTTCAGACTCTTGCTGTGCGGGTCAGTGGCGTACGTGTCAGTTAGCGCTAGCGTTAGTTAGCCGGCGCCCACTGCCTACCTTTGTGATAGAACTGTGCATGCGGACAGACCGCTCGTGAATTTTCTGAGTATATATTCTAAAGAATCGCTATAATGAGAACGCAATAGCAAACATCTAAAATCTGTTTTATCTTAGCATGCCAGAAGTTCACCAGAAAACACCTAAAACTGTAAACCTACCGTCAGACAGACACACACACACACACAGTTTCCCCTCAACATCACTGAGACTTGCTCTCTTTCATCACCATGATTGCTACAAACGAGTTGCTGTGGGTTTCTGTCGTGTTTTTCACCGTTGCTGAAAGGCTACGTTGGAAAGTTTGCATAGAAACGTGGTAACGGCAGCAGCGTCGGGACGCTGGCAGGTGGTTCCCCGCGTTTACATCCTCAGAGTAACTGAAACAAAAACAGTTGAGAGAAAACACGGATAAACAAGGCAATGTAAAAAACATGAGGTGTGTTACTCATGCAACATGGACTATAAACATCTTATTTTATGAAGTCATATAAAGTTGCAACTATTAACCAATTTAAATGCAGAGACATATCTATGTAGGACATCCGCACTACAACCAAACTGACGTTTCCTGAATGTTCTACCCAAGCTGAGCGTACCAACTTGCAAATATAACACTTACTTGTTTTTTTACTTCGTATAGCTGCATAAGTAGAGTACAGTTCAAATTTAAAGCCACTCGTGTCTCGACTTCACATCTGCGATCACAAACTGGTTCGGAACGTGAGCTTTCTGCAAAGTCAGATATTTAAAGCTCTGCAGAAAATGACAGATGCATTGAGGAGTTTGCAAAGAGAACTTTCAAATGAACAAATGGCAACTGATGTAAATAAATGCATAAACTTCTGCTTGGTTCCTTTTAAGCTCGTGGGGTTGAGCGTCATGCTATCGTTCTTGGCTCCGCTACAGCAACGTTCTCTGCGCTCGCTTTTAATCTACTGAAATGAAACCTCAGCCTAGTTCTTAGAATGTGTCTCACCACAACCGGTATTCTTAGAGTCATGGGCCCATGTCAGGGGCCCTATATGCTCTCTCAAAACGACGAGTGCAAAATTACATAATCACACAAGATTTTTACACCATACGTCAGCGAGCCAAAGCGTTTCTCCTTCGAGAACGTTCAGTAAGTTATCATCTAACAACAAGGTGGTTTGTTTTGGGGAAACCTACAGTGAAAAAACACTCTGATCTGAATGGAAAACAGACCAAACAAAATGCACAAAAAGTGTTTTAATAAATACGTTTAGGTGAGATCTGGTGTGCATGAGAAACTCCTCAACAAACAGACATGCGAGAACTTTTATGCAGTGATCTAATCATTTCTGAAGAACCTCTGAGGACTCTTTGAGGTTTGGTTTGACACTGTAACAATGGAAGATATTGTGACACACGCACGGGTTCTGAAATGTGTCTGGCTGAACATGAACAAAAAATATAATTCATTACTTACATCATTCTCTCAAGTTCCATTTTTAATCTGTGCATATTGTCACGTTTGTGAACACCCCCACACACACACACACACACACACACACACACATATACATACACACACATGCACACACACCCACACACATACACACATGCACACACATGCACACACATGCACACACATGCACACACATGCACACACATGCACACACATGCACACACACCCACACACATACACACAGTCACACAGTCACACACACACACAGAAAGACACAGACATACACACACACAGACACACAGAGACACACACAGACACACACAGACACACACAGACACACAGAGACACACAGAGACACACACACACACAGAGACACACACAGACACACACACACACAGACACACACAGACACACACACAGAGACACACAGAGACACACAGAGACACACACACTACTTCCCTATGTCCAAAATTTGGTTTTCAATAAGCTGGTACACATTTCTTCCATTCCTTCTTCTGCATTCTTGAAATTCATCAATGACAGGTTGTTTCATTCAAATGACCTCAAGTAACAACAACAACAACAACAATCACATCTCTGGTGATAAACGCTCGATTCAGTCTGCCAGCATAACTGCCTGACACATCTGAGGTAATGATTTCCTGTTTCAAAAATGTTCATTCTTGGGTTTCTTAAGAACTGCTTCTGTCTGGTGAGAGCAGTGACCGCCAGTGTAACGCACAGACACGGATCAGCTGACTCCAGAAGGAAGTCGCTCTCTGTTAGTACCTGGAAAGGCTTTTCTGTGTAGAGCAGCCTGCAGTTCTAAAGAAACGCCAGATAAAAGATGCGTAACCCTCAAACCTGAAAAAATGAAAGCAAAAGTTTCCTGATTTAAATACCTGCATGTGTGTGTGTGTGATGTGTGCACAGACAGACGGCAGAATTCATTATTTTTATCACATAAAGATTCCAGTATGATGCTGTTTATCATGTTATTTTTAGAAGTAACTTTTTCTTTTAAACAACTGACAGTTTTTACATACAGGAAAATAACATCAAATGAAAGTTAAATATTCAAATCTTAATAATACTTAAATCTTTGACTTTAAAAAGTTCTTGCAGTACAGTTTGAATGTTTCCTTAACATTTTATCAACAATTACTTTTGAGAAACATTAGGAAAACGTTCTCATAACCTAAAATTGTTGTCTGAAACTTTACAGGAGATTCAAGAATAGTACAGACTCGCAGTGTCAGTAAAACTCACTGATTATATAAGACATGAATAATAACTTGTCTCCAAGACAACATTTTTGTGATAAACAGTCACAAACTCGTGACCATCGCATTTCTGCTGCGGCTGCAGATCTCCAGAGCTCACGCTTCTGTCTTTGATATCATGGGGAACCGCCTCCGTGTGCCTCATATTTAAATAAAGCACAAGCGACACACGCCGATGGGAAACCGATTCCCCCAACACCAGCATGTAGGCACAGACCGCAACACGCTGAACTATATAGGTGCATCATAATTCAGATACCGCAGCGTGCGTAGCATTCGACCGCACAAACAAAACACAGCCTCGTGCGCAACGCAAAACATCTGTTTGCGTACAACAAAGCATCAAAAGGACCCTCTGGTTGGGCCCCACATCTGTGAGTCAGTCAGAGCTGATGGAAACAGCCCTCCACGCTCCTGCAGACACCAGGCCTTGTTTGAAAGGCTCGTGTTTATTTTGGTAACACAAATGAGTCATCGGTCATGCACTTGAAAAATGTTAACCCTCTCCTCCCAAGTTACACACATCTCTGTTCACGAATCCCTGTCGATTATGTCATCCGCAGGCAGTGATGTAACGGTGACGTCACAAACAATCTTTGCTACAACTGATGACATAAGCATGGCTACACATACATGCATACTTTGCACACGCATTACATAATGCTAGTGTGTTGTAAACAGCTTAATCCGGCCCGGGGGGTTCATGTAAGCACAGTGACCTCCATGAACTCCAGTTAACCAATGAAATGCGGCCTCTCGCTGCCTGAAACACAGATTACCCAGAAAACTATTTTTATTACTCCATTAAGTATCAAAAATGTTAAAAACATTAGTTTAAAAGTTCAAAACGCCAAGTTTCTAGACATTGTAATAATGTTATCATTTGGTTATAAAAACATTAAATATTTCTGTTTTAAACGTTCCACTTTGTTTTACGTTCCACTAACAACTTAAATGTGTTTAATATATGATGTATATCGCTAACAAAAACATTTTACTAGCGTAAAATGCAAGAACTTTTACTGCAAGAACTTTTTGCATAACTTCAAAAGAACATTAGCCAATATTCTGAGAACTTTCACTGTTAGCCGAGTAAACAAACGGGCAGCTGTTAGCCGGAGCCACTTTTTGGTCAATGTCTAAACTGAAAAGTTTATATTTTACAGTAAAAAACAAGAGCGAATCTCAAGTCTGCAGCATGTTTTCATCCGTGTGTGGGTTTAATCCCGGTTCTGCTCAGCAACAGCCACAGTAATCACTGTTTGAACAGCAACGGGGCACAAAATGAAGGCGAGTTAAAACCGTGGGCACGAGGAAAAAACGACGCTGGCAGTCAAAGGGCGACGACTGGAGCGACATGAAAATTAGGAGAAAGTTCAGACACAGTGCAAGCCTCTGCCCCCCCCAGCCGGATCCAGCAGGGGTTACATTCTTTCATCAGAGCGAACTAGGAAAAACTGGAAAACAGTTGAAGTCACAGCTACTGAGTGAGAGACAGAGACAACAACATCCTATAATGAAAGACAATTCACAACCGTGACTTCTCAACTGGGGGGTAAATGAGTCTCTAAGTCTTCTGAGACAGAGTTTCAGAACAGATTTTAATATTATAAACTGTGCTCAGATCTGTGTGTGAACTCTTATCTAACTGTATTTCAATAACCATCTCATTTGTGTCTAGATACATTCTAATGAATTTATAAGGAAACAACCGAGGCTGTTGACACAAGAGATGTTTAAAACATGCATCATTATGTTTTGCCATATGTTTTAAACGTTATAATAGGGCCTGCATTAAAAAAACAGAAGTTTCTGTAGCTTCCTGGAACTCAACTGCTAGAGCATTACACTAGCAACAAAAAGTTGTGGGTTTGAATCTCAGCAAACACACATGGATCAAAACATCTGCCACATGCATAAAACATAAATGTACGTTTAAAGCTACACACACAATGACTCAAATGTCCAACCATAGCGGATCTGCATCAAACCTTCTGAGCCTCAGCAGAGAAACCTTTCAGCAAAAACAGCTCATGTGGGATAGAGAGAGTCAGTAAACGAGAAAACCTCAAATATGAAAGGACATAAATCAGCGGGGAAAAACTCGAATCTCAGCCCACAAAGACAGCGTGGGTGCAGACCATGGGAGGTTTGGATGGAAACACTGCCTCCACTAAGTCCTACAAAACGTAGAAGAAAGGAAAACATTACAGCAACATTAGCTCATGGGCTGGAGGTCCTCTGAAAGCGCTTTTCCATCTCCCCCCCTTTCTTCTGCCCCAACTGCTCTCTAATCACCCTCCGCCACCCGCCCCCTCCAACACGGATCTGCCACCCACACACGCCTCCCACCCCGCTTCCCCTCATCCTCTGCTGGAAATGTTTCACCACCTTGTTTTTTCTTCCTCCCTCGTTTTCCGTCCCTCCCCGCATATCAGCTGATCTTCATGAGAAGAATGAGAGGAATGCATTGATGTGAACGTAAAGACAGCCCGGCTTTGTTATTGTGGGAATCGCAGATGAGAAAAGTTTGGAGTTTGAAAAGCCTCCTGCAAAACAGAGAGATTGTGAAACTTTTGACTGCAAAACAACACAAACCAACTTCCAAGACATTTATTTGAAAGTTCACTGTAAGGCCACCGGAGTGACAATCTGACCCTCATAATTAGTCTAACAAGGACACTTGGACTCACCGGTAGCCCACCTGTGGCCTGTACCAAAACACTGACAACACCGTGCCAACATTCATTGCCTACATGCAGTTATCTTGATATTTCCAGGTGTCAGAAAGGCTAATTATTAAGAAACGTTGCTCCCATACAAACTGTAGGAGTTGTTTACTT
This sequence comes from Yasuhikotakia modesta, assembly GCA_036877545.1. Taxonomy (NCBI): domain Eukaryota; kingdom Metazoa; phylum Chordata; class Actinopteri; order Cypriniformes; family Botiidae; genus Yasuhikotakia; species Yasuhikotakia modesta. The sequence continues at coordinate 1,796 of JBAJNP010009933.1, read as the reverse complement.
GTACTGCTTTAAACAAAGTTAAGCTTTTTTGTGTATGAAGTCAGATAATATCATTTGACGCCAACACAAGAGACGTGATACTGGTGACCACATCAAACATAAAGCTATGGAACAAGCGATTTTTCCTAACAAGCAAAACAGCTAACAGGCGTGTTGTTCATTTAACAAATGAATCATTTTACAGCTTATTAAATGTGACTAGCTTTATTTATAAACCATTTACAGTCAAACCACATCATTGATTAAAAACATCACAACAAAAAGTCAAGCAACTATCACATTTACTGTTAAAAGGAGCAGTTGTTCAGCGCTCAAATGTGCCCCGAGACCCTCAGTCAGTTTGGATATCTGATTTTGTTCTTATTTTGCAGGGGAATACCAACAGGGGACTTTCAAACCTCTATGTTCAGCTAGCGAGTAAACAAACCGTAGATGCAGCGCTACAGAACGGGGATTTTTACCTTTGCATTCATTTGCATTCGCGTCAAAACAGTATTATGATTCTTCTTCATTCGGCTTAAAATCGAGTTTTGAAACCTCTGAAATGAACATCGAAATCTACGAACCGGCGTCGTGGGAGTCCGTCTTCGTTTTCATAATGAGTGATCAGCACCACAAAGATTTCAAATGGAAGAGAAAACAATAACACTTTCACAACAAGCTTTTGTGGTTAATGATAAAATGGAAAAACGTTCCTTCCTTAAACAAATATTCCATTCAAGTTAAAAAAAGCGTCGCTATAAAACAGCCTGTCATTAACCGTTACGTCAGCTGAGATAACTTCTCTTCCCACAGTGAAGCAAAGATAGATCATCTCATATCTACATGACATCACATGATACGGCCGGGACTCTGATGTCCAGCCATTGTGTTAGAAAACGTGACAGAGACCAAAATGAATCGTCTGGCAAAGTTCCTGCGGTCACGACAATGATCCCAGTATTGAGACGAAGGGAAGGAAATCCAGCTGGTTGGAATTGGGAATCCTGAAAATGGAAACCACATGACGGAGGTCAAGAATCTGTGGCAAAGGCTGAACTCTGCGGTTTCCGCATCACTGAGTAACAAGCATACAGTCTAGAAGCCTCGTGTCTCCCAGTTCTGAGTCTGTAAGTGAGCTTACAATTTAGGTTGCAAGAACATCTCCCTAACGTTTCCATATGTTACTTTGAAAGTTCTAGTAATGTTCAAAACATCCTTAACTTCCAGTCAAATCGTTCAGATATAATGTTAACAAAATTACTTGAAAAAATTTTGAAACGTTTACTTAACTGACTGAAATTTCACTCACAACACATAATGGTTTTGATATACAATATATTTCATTAAATAAACATTGTACTAACATTACGGAAGAATGTTTTGATCATTGTTAGAGAACATTAGACCGCGTTCAGAGAACATACCCTGTTAGCTGCTTTTCCACATCACAGAGTACAGAGCATCGATTCATGGACACTCACTTCTCAGCTAGTTAGTGAACTTTCCTCTGCTGTTCAGCCAGTCTGCATGAACACACCGGTCACAGGATCATCAGACACAAGCCCTCACACACTCAGTCATCAATCAGACATTTCTGTTCAGACTTTATAAACCCAGGAGAACGAACAGCATGCTGCAGTAATGCAGAAAACTGCAACAAATCAGGCCTGCAGGGTCTCAACGCTACAAATCAAACAACCGTGTGAGAAAGCAAACAACGTCTCCAACAAGAGTGACAGAGAGAGAGAGAGAGAGAGAGAGAGAGAGAGAGACTGACAGAGACAGAGAGAGAGAGAGAGAGAGAGAGAGACTGA
>JBAJNP010009932.1:0-17240 GCA_036877545.1 Yasuhikotakia modesta | reverse complement strand
AAAGTTTGTTGTTTGCTCTTCAGTAGGCAGCATGTCATTCCCAATGCTTAGATAAGTCATAACTCTTATATTTAGACCTGTCATAAATGGCAAGTGTTTGTTCTTTACGTATATAATTGGGTGGGATTATTGAAATATTCCCATACTGTGATAAGAATCTGTGGGATCAACAGATGTTTTTGGCAGGTCTGGACCAACCTTATCTTTCAGATAAAACATTTTTTTGAAAGATTTTGTCAGATACTTTTAACTTTGTAATATCGCGGATCTTGTGCAGCTGTTTGTGCATATATAAAACACTACAGGAAAACACCTACACCTACCATTCAACTGTGTATTTTGTTAATTTTGATGTTCAATGTCAGTATACAGTATATTTAAAGCTTTACCTCATAAATGCCACTGCATGTTTGCAGGATAAGGATGCAAAGTTCCGCCTTATTCTGGTTGAGAGCAGAATTCACAGACTTGCCCGCTACTACAAGACCAGGAGAGTACTTGCACCCAACTGGAAGTAGTGAGTGTTCATTTCATATTGCACACTAAATTGTAGCTTCATAAATACATGTACAGCCTCTCCTATAAGCAGAGCACATTTCATTGTCCCATTCTTTTATTGTAAGAACTGAGATATTTCTGATGTGCTAGATAAAGCCTGGAGGTAAATTAGCAGTTTGGCTCTGTTGTGCCAGCACTGCCAGTCCCCTTCATACAAATAGCTTCTTTGTTTTGCAAATACATTTCATTTCTTTTCCTTGTTGGACTCTTTAATTGATTAATTTGTTCTTCATTTACAGCGAATCCTCTACAGCTTCTGCACTGGTGGCATAAAGTTGCAGTTTTTGGACAAATAAAGACATTTGAATCAAGTCGTGCTTTTGTGGTTGTTTCACGTTTTCTGTGCCTGAGTCTCTTAGCATTATTGTGTTGTGGTCCAGATATGAAAGCTCAATTAATTGATATCTATCAATTATTGCTAGACCTATGACATTGTTTGATTGAGTGTGTGAGTGTCACAATCATGACAGTGTTTGGCTACTCAACAGTAGATTGTATTAGAGGACAGAACACTCTTGAAAGTTACATTAGGCAAATCGAGTACTATACAAGTCATCAATAAAACTATACTTAAAATTATAAAATATTTTAAATGCAAATTAGTTGTCCACTTTTGAGAGAATGCCAATAAATGGAGTGAGGTGTATAGCACTACAGAATCTATGTATGTCCAGAATCTAATTAATTTAATTTAACACTGTGAAGGACAGGGACGTTTTACCCGTGTTTGTGATGGCTTTAAAGGTTTACCCTTGTTATTAAATTTAATTACAAATTATTCCAAATCGCAGATGGGAAGGAACTTACTGCTATACTTACTGCTTTAATATTTAGCTTGTTGTGGACTTTGTGTTCCACTAGAGGTCAGTGTCGACCTACCGTTAGAGGTAGTGACGCTAATGCTGCTGTACAGCAATTCATTTGGAAGTCTTAAAATACTTTCTATTTTACAAATTGTTCTAATGATTTAGGGAGAGTGTTTTTATAGGTTATGTAGATGTGGCATTTGTGGTAAGTGTTAAAATGGTTCTGCCTAAAAGATAAAATAAAGGTAGATGATATTTCAGAAATGTTTTGAACATTTGGCATGTATCTGTTAAATTAGCAGAATGTTTTTAAACAAAACAATGTGCTGTGACATTTTCCACAGAGGTCTGAAAAGCCATAATGGTCTTTTATAAACACCACCAGTCCCCATATCTCATTTTTAGTTTCTGATTAAAAATTATTAAGATCTCACTAAAAGTAGTATCAATAAAAAAATAAAATAACTGAAATAACCATTACAGCAAAAATGTTTCACAACGTGTAAAGTATAAAATACTCTTATTTCCCATTTGTGCATGTGTAGTCTCATTTCATAAACCAAAACCGTTTAGGGTGCAGTTATATTTGCTAATGTTTAATCCAACACTTGCATAGCTAATAAAAGCCACATGCAAATGCAATCTGCCTCAAAATGCATCTGCTGCATGTTGCAGTGAGGCTCAGACCTCGTTCTGTATGTTAAATCACATTCAGACTCATTACAGTAAATGAGCATTGAAACAACAAGAGTATTTAGTCAGAGTTTTCAGCTGCGGATCATTCTCATTCAGCGTGCAGCAGTTTAACTGCAGTTGCCTCAGGATGAACCTCTCCTCAGAGAGAAAGGTAACACTGAGTCACCTTGCAGTATTGTAAGCTGCTGGCAGTGGAGAGAAAACCATCAGCAGTACTTCTGCTGCAGAGCTGTGCAGGACTGCAGCCATCACTGATAGGTAAGAGTAAATGGAAGGCCTTTGTGTGTAATGGTATTACAAAAAGCCCCTAATGCAAACAAGCTTATTAGGCAGACGTGCTGTTTGAGGCATATGGTGTTTTATTAAGACAGGTTGGGGGCGTGGCATTAAAATGTTGGCTGGGTGTCAGGTGCAGTAAAATCCCACACTGCTGTTGTGCTTCTATAGGGTCACAGTCACAACACGACTGCTTTGATAAACCTGTCATGTGACATGACTGTAAGAAGACTGTATCAAGGTGTCCTTAGCAGATGCCTGTTATTTTTGGATTTTAATGGTTTTAGAATATTGTTTATGTCTAAATAATCATTTATGTTTTTCCATTGCATGAGGAATACTTAACAGTGAGAGTACTTTAATGAGAGTACTGTTAATGAGAATTACTTAACAGTAATTGGAAACATCTTGTAGCTGAATATTTCATTAGGATAATTTAGAAGAATTAAAATGACTATTTAAAGGAAACTTTAAATAATAGTTGCTATTGTAACATTGTTCTGTACATTGTAGGTCCTGTGGGTGGACGTTTAGTCATGTTTAGCATATTACTGCAGCTACAACATGTGCTGTTCTATTGTGTATCATCAAAGGTCTCTTTTGTTAGATTTATTTCATCCTTAGAGGAAAACATTGCATCTAACCAACAAAAGGCATGTGGACAAAAGTTCCCCACCAACTCTAAAGGGATTCTATGCTAAAATATTTATACAGCTTTGAAGTGATTGATGTAGATAAACCACTAGAGTCAACGAGCTGATTTTGGCAAGAAAAGAGTATAAAAACAGTGTAAATCAAGGATACATGAGAAAATTTCACATTTTGTTCAAGGCAAAAAGTTAAAATCTCTGACAATCCATGCTTTTATCCCAGTCAATACCTATCATATTGCTGACCAACATTTTGCTCAAACATGCTCCTGAATTAACCTCCCTGTGGGTCCTAAAACAACATTCCTATCATCCCAATTTCAGGGTTATTTTTAAGATAAAGGCTGTATGGGTAAATCTGAAGGTTGGATAGAATTTGAATTTAAAACAGGGACTACAACAGGCACCAATATGAAGAACCAACTGCAGTTCACTGTCAGCTGTTTTCCACTTAATACAGTCCTTGTCTTCCAGTATATTGACACATGCAGCATGACTTTGAGCTTTGCCTCTTACACCAGCCTGAAATTTATGGATGGCATGAGGAAACAGCAGGTCGGGTTGGTGCAGTGTAAGCGTATAATGTCACGGTTGAGATGGCTTACTCTCTTCAGCCAAAGGCAGTCATAAGTGATGGAGCTGATAGATTGAATCCCTCTTAATGTCATATTCTTCCTGAACACATATATTAACTTAAACCCGCATTAAATAACTTATAAGGTGCACTCAGCAATTTGCTCATTTAAAGGATTTAGATATCTTAACATTACTTTTTAAAATGTTTCTATTTTAAATGTTAACATTTATTTTTAATGCTATCAGAGGACCACATGAATACACAGTCACATATTCTTGAATTCTTAGCTAAGGTCCTGTTCGTAATATCAATGCATTTTTTTTATGTTTTATGTGGAGCAGTTTAAGTTGTTTTATAATGTCCAGTTTAATCACAGACATTTTTTCTTATGTGGAATTTTAATATAGGCTGAAATTTTGAATTAAAAGAATATTGTTTTTTAAATTAAAATGACCTGTGTTGTAAATCTATAGGTCTTCTGTCTCTCTCTCATATATATGTCTTACAATATAAGGTCAACCGTCAACTGTCAGCCAGGCAGACTGTGAGTGGCTATAAATAGTATGGCCTAGTGGAAGGGTAATCAGGTGTTGTTGCTGTTGTTTCTTTTGTGGTGGCCCTGCCCTGCCCTAGTGAGAGACGTTTGGCCAGGTGTGTTTCTGTTTTTATCACTAAGAATGTAAAGGTGAGCCTTTAGGTATGAGTTTCATGTCACAGATCTCTCTACTATAAGTTGTAGTGGCAAATTTGCTTTCATGAGGAGGTGCATCTCTGTTCAAATATTAGCTAAAGCTCAGATTTCCATTTACCTACATGTGTTTTGGTGAGTTAGTTAATATTAACTCAGACAACCTTTTGCATTTTCATTGACAGGTTTAAGGCTTTCCCCTGTTTAAATAAGTATAGATTGAAATAAGTACAGAAATAAGTATGAATGTTCAAAACAAATGTTCCATTCATGTGCATTGCCAAGGTTAGATTAAGCAATGGTGGTTTACAAACAGAAACCCTTTGAAGAATGTGATGTTTTCTCAGTTGGGAAAATTATAGAAGAAACACTTGTTTCCAGACAGGTTTAACCTGACTAAAATAATCACTTATCTGTATACGTGCCCTGTATCAGAAAAAATATTTCAGAAAAAAGTTTAACAAATATTTTAGCTCACATAAAAAATGTTCTCATGAACAAAACTACAGTACGCTATGAAAGCGCACAAAGCGGCTTTCATATAAATCTATTCTTGTAAGTATCCAACTGTGCCTTTATTGTGCATTAGAGTTGCAAAATGCGCGTGTGACTAGAGGTGGATTCGGGAATGTTAATCTTTCCAGGTTTCAAGTATAACTGAATACACGCATCAACTCGCATCTTCTGCAAACACGGAGCGTGAATTCCCGTGGACGACATATATGCAGGCGCAGCATCAACATTCCGCCTGATTGATTATGTCCTCGTTGTTTTCTGTCGGCTTATAAACTGGGACAAAGACTTTCCCCAAGTTTGGCCTGCCCCTTTAACAGCAGTGCAGCCCTAGTGGCGATTATCGGACCGTCCGATTCCTTGGAAACTCTGCGGCGGAGCTCCTACTTTAAACAGGGATCATGGCGGCTCCGCTCGGGCGGGACACACTACCTGATCACTGGTCCTATGGCGTGTGCGGCGATGGCAGGGTCTTTTTCATCAAGTGAGCGTTCAGAGAACGGTTTAATTCCGGTCCTTGTGTTTTTAATCAGATCTCATAAATCCGCAGCTTTGCCAAAGCGTCTTGTAACAGGTGTTTCTTTTTCTCCAGCGACAAAACTCGCAGCACTACTTGGCTTCATCCCCGCACCGGTGAACCTGTCAACTCAGGACACATGATACGATCAGGTGGGGTAATAAACAACGCTTTCTGTTGCACGATGCATGTAAACTTCGCATCCGTCATCGGATACCGCATTACGTGTGTTTAAAGTGAGGAGTGAAAACACGTCCTTTGCATAATTGATCGGCTACTTTCTGCTTCATTAAAACTTGCGCCGCCTTAATGGAGTTCTTTACAAATACTTCTCTCCCTGTAGATTTACCGCGGGGATGGGAAGAAGGCTTCACCGAGGAAGGCGCCAGCTACTTTATAAAGTAAGCGATTGTAAATTTGCGTTTGTCCTTGTAAGACCGTGATGATGCGAGTGCAACTGCAAAGCCCTCCCCACCGACGGCTCTCACTCACGCCTCCCAATGATCCGCTGTTGGCTATTACCTGCTTGTGCCTGGAGCAGACAGACATTGGTACTTTATACGAGATAAATAGCTGAATGTTTACTTACGATTTGCTGTTCTCTACAGTATTCCCAATTGCTGCTTAAAGATAGGACTTCAGGGAATGGCATCAGGCAGTGAATAAGATTGACTAGGAAAAGCTCATCTAACATTTTGCATATGTAATACGAAATATTAGCCTGCTGTGTGATGTGGTTGTATTATATATATATCTTTTAGATGTCTTAAATAGAACTGGTAAATTTAAAACATCAACTTTGGGAAATGTTATGGTGATATAATGTTATCACAGATCTGGCTTTGAATCTTGAATGATTGCACTTTAATTTGTAACAAGTTTAGTAGCAGATCGTCTGTTTTCACAATTTTTCACCTTCCACCATGTGGGCAGTCAGGAGTGAGATATAGTGGTCAGCAAAAGGAAGAAAATACAACACAGGGATCTGCTTGAAAAGAATTACCTGTTATGACATTAATCATTTTAAATGAGAGTGACACATGGAACTTAGAGCTGGTGCACTCCAATAAAAGTGCAGTGATTGGCAAGATTTGTGATAAATTGGCCAACTTGAGTCGCACAAACTTTTCTCATTTTAAATCCATGTAAATTAACATTGTACAGTATGTTTGCTTTATATGGCTGGTCCATTTCTGTTAGATGTGCCCAGTCTACAACAAGGTTTATGTGGATATATTGTGAATTTGAAGCATGAATAGTGTAGTAAAAACGCTAGCTATTTTGTCAATGATTAGGTTTCATACGCTTTGAAGCAGTTCTCTGAATGCTACCCAGGGTAATGCTGTACAAATGTATTAAATACTTCTGTATAAATGAACCAGCCTGTGCTGTGAAAGATGATTTCCCTTGAAACCAGTAGAATGTGTTATCAGTTTCTCTTCTGAAATGTAGCATTCAAATGTAGCAACTGTAATATAATAACTATGCCTGTGGTACTGCATAAACACACTCCATTACCACTTTAAGGTGTTTTTTTAAAGCATCCAGCATCCCTTTATTTTAGAAAGAGATGGACAGAGGGCGGAATTTAAATAGTGACAGTACTGCATTAACCATATACTGTAAAACAACAATTGCCAATTGTAATTATAAGCACTTCAGTCTTTATATATCTTCCTGTGATGATCTAAGCAGTATAAGGTGAACAAACAGTGCATAAATGTGGACAGTTGGCAGAATCTTTCATCATTATCTCTGCAGCAGGGCTGGTTGATTATAGAGCTCACTACTGTTAACAGTCACCCAACATGGGAGCCAGGCAGCCCATTACCTCTCTCTGCCCACTTAATGGGGAAAATAAAGGGCACTGCCCAGCAGGAATGGATGGGACGTGCCATTAAAATTCTCCTCATGTGCACCAATGTGCAGGACCTTAACCCTCCCCATTTAGCTGAGGTTGTTCCCGCTGTCTGTCCGTACGTATGCGTGTGCGCCCATGTGCCCGTGTGTTGACAGAGATGTATGGCACAATCACATAGCCAATTCATGAAGACTTGGCTGCCCAAAGTCACATTACCCATTCAGCTCCACTAAATGTGGAAGCAGCGATCAGAAATTCCAATACCATCATCACAGCCAGGTCATCTTTTGTGTGACATTTAGTTGCCACGTATGAACATTTGTTTGTTTGCCTGATGATTGTTTGTTTGTTTACATTAACTTCAACTAATCATTTGCATGCCCTGTTGTGTTTAATGAAACTGATATTGCAGACACTGTATTTTATGCCTTATAACACTAGCAGTAGTACACAACTGAACTCTACCATTGTATCCATTTGTGCTGGAATTGCTGGAGTCTGTCCATTGCAGTGGCCATGCAGTGGTTTGTTGCAGAGATATAGTGAAGAGAATGTTTACTTGTGGCTTATTTCCACTATTAGCATTAGAAAGCCCCTGATTTCATTGGCCAAAATACGTATGATCCCACAATTGACTTTTGCAACTTTTGTGAACTTTGTTTATGCATAAGAATGCATAATGATGCATTGATGGTGGGGCATTTGATGTGATGTTCTTTTACATTACTTTTTTATTCTAGATAAGCCTTGTATGCTTTATATGAAGAAGCCCAATCGCAATGTTATTATCAGCCTATGAAAAAACATGACAATCACTCAGCTATTTCAATCATTGGCTTGTGTAGCCCATGCAGTCCAGAGTGCATTAGTGCCTTGCTCTCTGCTTTGCATCTAAATAGCACCACTTCCACATAAAGCTGTTTATTTGTTAGTTCAATGCTCCACTGGTGTCCGGCCGGCAAAATGCACCCAGACAAAGCTACTATAGTGAGAGGGGGTGTTTTAAAGGTCAAAGAAAATGATTTTAGAAATGTATTATTGCTGACAGTTTTATTGTAGGCCATGTGAAGGGAGTCATTGTGCTGGGTCTGACCACAGTCAAATACAGAACAGTGCAGCTCTGAGACTTAACAATGCAAAAATGTCAGCACTGTAATGCATTTGTTAACTAAATGACATTGTTTCCTGTTTTGATCCTTGTTTATGTTGCTGGACATTGTCTTTGTGTCATTTAATGTTAATAGGGTACTTAATTTTAGCAACAACAACAACGTTTTGATATATCTGATATTTAGCGTTCTATAAAGACTACTGAAAAAATATTTTTTTATAATTTTTTTGGTTTTTAGATGTTCTGAGAACCTTTCCTGTTACGGAATATACTGAGATGAAAGGGAGCAAATGATTATTTTAAGTAGCGAATGTTAAAACAGAAAAATTATTGTTTATAATTATTGCCTTTTTTGCCTTTTTAGGTATAGTGAGTGTTTTAGTTCCAGTTGGAGATTTCCATTTAAAATGCATTGCTTATGTTGTGGTTATTTAATTCAGTTATGCCAAAGAATTTAACATGCACCATTTGTGCCAAGACAGGCGGTGGTAAGTGACTGTGTACTCACTTCACCTCACTTCAGATTGAAAGGGGTTATTTTTTTTGTTACTATCTTGCTGCAGGTTTCGGAATCAACATTAATGACAGGAAACTATAAATTGTGTACAGTACTACAATAGATGTTGTCTGTGAATCAGTAGGCAGAGAATGATGCACAGACTGTCCTTGAGACGAACCGCACTTGCAGACTTATTATTATTGCTGATGTGATTATTATTTTGTGGTTCATAGGGAACTGCTGTGCATCCTGCATAGTGGATTAATATTCAAAGTATGTTTGATTTACTGCAGGCTTAAATTATATCAAGCCATTTAATATATGCTCCATAAAACTGTATATAGCTGATGCTTTTACTCGTATCCTCCCAGAATTTATCTAATTAAAAGGTATTAATGGGCAGAACGTGTCTGAGATGGTCCTGCTTGTTTCTGAGATGTTGGCATCAGAAGAGAGAGACATGCTGGAGTCTGAAGCCGGATTCTCAGCTGACCTTTAAATGACTTTACTGGCAGGCTGTGACTGAGGACAAATGATCTGAGATCCTGAAAGGTCAGCTCATGGTGCATCATTCCTATTGAACTCAGTGGACATCAGAACGGTTTGGCTGTCTGATACAGAGTCAAGGTGATTCATCTCTGTGCCCTGTGCCATCTCATCCTCAAGGAGTGAGTGGCAGGAGGTCTCAGCAGGTCTCCACTTCAGGCCAGACGTCCAGACGTGTGAGGAATAGCATGGAGATGTCCTTTCTACTCTACATCTGTCTCGCTTCAGCAGCTTTTCAGATGGGTGGAGGGTCAGAGTTGTTCATCAGTTTGACAGTTTGTCCTTCCTCTCACCAGTGGCTCATATTGGCAGGTTCAGATGACGCATCTTTACTAGGACAGTGAGGTGACTCAGTCAGTTCTTCTTGACGTCAAATCATAGCAATAACAGCCCTTGGTCAGGTGACTCATGAATGAATGCTGGAAGTATTTTATCTAATATGGTGATGGGATCTTAGTGGTCTAATAGAGGAATTACATCTGGTCATAACAGATAAATAGAAATGAAGAGAATTTCTATTTTTGGTGAATTACTCCTTTAAAGTGAGGGCTGAGGGGCATATGTCAAAGAATAAACTTTAGAATAACAAAAAGTTGATGAACTGGCTTGATGGTTAAATTATGCCGTGGCAATTTAGGTGTCTAAATTTGCTGAGTTGGCAGAGATGTAGAAGAAAAGGGCCTTGAGAAACTGTGTTTACTGTAGCAAAAATGGAATATTAATATATCAGACAGGTTTTCACTGGCGCATAGGCTCTTCCTCTGGTGGTTAATTTAGTATTTTCTCTTGCAACAGGTTTCTCAGGTTATTTGGAAAGCATTTGTTTTAGCTGCAGGCTGTAGTGATTCAGATGTTAGTTGTGATGCACAATAGCTGTTTAAATTCACCCTAGTAAGGGTAGACACCATTTATAATTGAATGAAAATGTGGCCATGAGGGAACATTTTCTTTTTTCCAGCCTTGTTTTTGTTCAGATCAAAATAAATATGGCGCCCAAGACTATGGTCCATGGTGATTCTGTTCCCCCCCATACCCCCCCACCCCCCGAAACCCCTTTTCTCACTTCACTGCTCATCCAACAGCCTGAGCTCAGGCCAAGCCTGCATGTCGCTGCCTTGACAACAGCCACTGCTGGTGCAGCAGGTTTTTTTGGAAATAAGAGGAGGCAAAACAATGGTGAGACTGTTGAGTGTGAGCGGTCGTAGTAAAATCAACCTCATTTACATGTGCCCCTATAGAGGCAGAATATAACCTCCTCCCAGGGGAATGTTTTTACATATAACTGTAAGTGAATTGGATAAAATATACCTTTTTTATTTTAATTTGGAAAATTGACCTCCTGTGTTCTTCCTCGTAAGTGAGATGTGTAAGAAACACCAGTCGATTGGATAATTTTGTTTGTGACAGGGTGAAATGTGCATTTTCATGTATTTCTTCTCAAAAAAGCCAAAGGAGAACTAGTGAATCAGCTTGTACTGAAAATCTGCAATTCTATAGCCCCCAAAGGCACTAAGGCACAATGATGTCCTATTGGGACAATATCCTTTTTGTCATTTGGGTTTATGTCCCAGTGGAGCTGCTTGTGGAAGTGTTGTATTTCCATGAGACCAAAGCCCTAGATTGACCGCCTACAGAGAATCAGATTCCCAAACACCAACTTGTTGGCTCTCCTACAGATAGAATAATGAACTCTTGGGAAAAAATGTAGGAATTCACTTTGTGGGATTTTTACACAAATTGCCTATTTTTTTACACTAAGGGTTTGTACTTTCCACCCCCACTGTGGTGCTGTGATTGGTTGAGTCTGATGTCTTCTGGAGGTCTTTCAGCACAATGAGTTAACTAACCATGAAATGTTCTAGTAGAGTGAAAGCAAAAAACTTTAAATGTTGATTAAAGACAATGGATTTCCCTGCAGGAACCATCTTCACACAGTGTCTTTCAACAAGGATTTGTGCCAAACCAGCAATTCAGCCGCATGCTTCACTGTTCTTGTGTAGATGTATTTTTAAGCTGTCCAATTTTTTTAATTTAGGAAGCACAGCTTAACCAGCCTTTAAAAAAAGCCTTAAATGACTTTTGACTTAATGTCTGATGCTATATTACCTGCTGTCACACAATTCAGCAACATTGTGGACATCATCTCCAGAACAGACTCACTGTCGTTCTTGCAAAGAAGTGTTTTTCAGGTGAACTGTCCTGTGTTTCATATTAATTACTGCCTTTACAGATGGTACTGCAGTTTATTTAGGGCTAAGCCAGGTGTTACAAAGTAGCTCCAGACAACCTCATCAGGACCCCAATATGAAGCGACTTATTGCATGGCTAAATAATTGTACACAAAATATTGATTTGAGATTATCACAAATTTTTTATTTTTATTATGTTAAGCATTTAATAATCACCTGTAATCTAGCCTAGAAGAATGGTTAAAAATAATTTAGAAAACCCCAGATGTGCAAAAATAGTTAAAGAATACCAGACTGATAGATGGCATGGTGGACCAATCACAATTGACTATTCTGGAGAGCCAGGTAATAGGTTAACCTAGAGACCTATAAATATGGTCCGGACCTTTCTGAGTGTCATTACAGGTCAGAGTAAATTATGTCTGGGAATTGATAGGTACTTTATCTTCTCTGCACAAGAGCTTTTGTTAATACCTTTTGGACTAGTAAGACTAAGAGTTTGACAAGGGGATATTATATAAGTTACTAAATCAGCTGTATTGTTTTTAAAAGGCTTTATAGTTGATTTATTGACTCATAGATATTATTGGATAGATTTATTGTATGTATTTTCCAGCAGGAGCAACAGCTGTAATGAAGAGAAATGTGTTGAGGAGAATCTAACTGTCTGTCAGTAACACAGTATTTACTGATAGCAGCATTATAGCATTATATCATTAATAGTCAGTCATGATTATAAAAAATGTTTCATTTTATTTTGTCTTTTAGAAGCAGTCTTATGATGTTAGTCAAGGCTTTTAAAGTTTATAACTTGTGTATTCTGTATATTTTTATGGCGATTTGTCATCCTTTCTCTGTTCCTGTAATTAAACAACCAGTTTCTGTGACAGTGTGTTTCCTGATGTAACTGCCCTTTTTGTAACAGTGATTTCCTGTACATTTAAATTGGATGCAAGTTTGCTGTGTAGTCCAATACAGTTGCACAATCAGTCCATGCTGAAATGTTTCGCACTGACTGTTAAGATCAAACTGAAGTGATGATAAACCTTCTACCAGTTATTTCTGATGATGGAACCCTTTGACAAGCAAAACCCAGATGCTTCTAACAGCCAAGATCTGACCAAGGTTTGGCAGACATTTTGATCATTAGATTTTCAAATGTTAGGTATACTGGTGTCTATAATACCTCTCTTTATGCTTCTCTGTGATTGAGCAGGCAAAGTTTCTGTACACTGAACAGGTGTTAATAGGTGACCTATGTTTTAGATGCTGCATACATGTTCCCTGTCTTTGTGTTTCCTGTGACCTAGTTTCCCTGTGTTGAGCTAATTAGTCATTATTAGTTTTCGTTAAAGTTAATTTGGTCTGCTGTTTCCATAGTTACCCATTGGTCTTACCTGTTTCTTGTTTAGGTAACTCATATGTACATAAATTGATTTGTCTACATTACTGTGAACACATGACCATAAAAGCAAAGAATTGCTTCCCTTCAGTTTATTACCAGTTGGATGCAGATGCTCTTAATAAGTCACTCCTATGTATTCATATGTGATTTTGTGGTGGCTGGGGATTATCAGACCAGTGGGTAGAAACTGGAACTTTTCACCCTTTCTCATGAATGTGAGAATATGATATGTGTGTGTGACCTTTACCTGACATCACTTTCGTTGAACTGTGTTGGTTACTTTTGTGTAATCCTTGTTCCACGATTGGCTAATTTTGTAGTCAGCCTTGGCAGTGGATGTGCTTTGTCACAGTACAACCAAATAATGCAGTGTAAGCTAAATATTGCAAGCATTACAGATGCAGCACCTTTCTTGCCTCGTCTCAGTCAGCTGTATAATCCTGTAATGTTTACATGAGATAGATGTTTACACCGCATCAGAGTTAGAGTTGTGGCAATACTCAGAAGTGTCATGAAGTTGTGTTTGATCTCTCAGATGTTTCTCAGCATTTGGATGAGGCATTATGAGACAGCATATTTGTGCCTCTCTCTCTCTCTCTCTCTCTCTGTGTTTCTTGTCCTCTTTCTTAGAAGAGAATAAGGGATAAAGTGATTATGCTGCGTTTTTCAGTGAGGCAGGAGCCTTTCACTGTGATGGGACTGCCTAATGTTTTCCTGTTGCAGTGGGGGCTATGCGCAGTGAAGCCGCAGTGGACCAGACTACTCCTGAGAATAAAGAGAAACGCTCTTTTTGAACTACCTGCAGCATAAATCATTTATCTTGTGGAAATCATGTTATTTGTATCTCACCTGCAGCAGCGAGGGGGTTGCTTATCATTTCAACCATAACTGATCGCCTTGAGCCCTGCAGGTTTGAGCATAATTCTGAAATGAATCATTTCAAATTAGTAGTAGAGACAAATAGTGTTCCTGTAGCCCAGGTTGTAGAGCATTACTAGCAGCTAGCAGTGCAAGGGTCGGGGGTTTGATTCCCAGGGAGAGATGTACTATTAAAATGTATAACTTGAATGCACTGTAAGTCAATTTGGATAAAGGCATTTGCCAAAGGAATTTTTAACATAATATAATTCCCACAGTTCCCACAAGTAGCATGTCAAGCATTCATTAATAATTGAATGTGGAAAGTCCATATGTTTACATTTTTTTTTCTCTACTGTAATTTTGCTTCTTTAAATTTAAATTAGTTTATATTACATTCTAGTTGAAACATAAATAAAAATGTAATTTTAAGGCATTCTCAATTCAATTCTGAATGATGCACAAACCTGGAACATCTGCTGAAAGTCCAGTTGAATTGAGTTGCCAGAGGGCAGCTTTAAGCCATGAGTGACTGCTTGTGCTGATTTGCTGCCTACAACTGTTGTATTGTAGATTAAAGGCCTCCATATTGTCAGATCTGTTATTTTCTTTGAGAAAGAAGTGGGTGCCGGACACACAGTGCCATGGTACTGTCACATCTACCATGAATGATGAAGAACATGCCAGGCTAAAAACAAACTGTTTGTGCTGATTGAAATAAATGGGATTGGGTGTAATAACGGAGCACTGACAGGGGACAGAACAGAGGAGAAACAACGAGGGGATTGAACAGAGGGCACAGTGGCTGCCTGTGTTGAGTCACATGGCCCGTTCAAGGCAGACACAATTTGACTTGTGATATTTAACCCTGGAGCCCGCATAGCATTCGTTTACATTTGCGGCTGGGATGTAGCGATGACCATCGCACTACATGAGAAACTTTACAGACCTCGGAGAGAGTAAACATAGGGACCTGCGGGGCAGTAGAGATGCTGAGGCCACCGGCGACATGGGTGACTGCTGCAGTTGTTTTCCTCTGGAGCGTGTGACCAAACCTTGTCATGAGAGGAAACAAACTGAACTGGAAACTATCAAAGAGGAGGAAGATGAAACTCTGTCAGTGGAAAGGTAATGTGAATGTGTATATATCTCAGTCATATATGCTATTACAGATTCATTCCTTTAGCTCAGGTGTATTTGCTCTGGATAGATTCTACCAAGTGCATAAATGTAAATGCTATTTGTATTGTAGTCTGGAATAAAGTAAATGTGTCTTGCACTGAGACTAAGAACGTAGGATCAGGAGCAGTTGTTCTAATCGTTCTCCACACAATAATGAATGGTGACCATTCAGAAAATATTTCATAAATGCCAAACATTCTCTCAGTTTCTGAGGAGATACATTTAAGACTAATTGATACCTAATAAAACATAACAGAGAACTCTGTGGCGTCTCCTTTAAAGCCAAAAAGTTTTGTCTGGTTTTTGTGGACTGGAGAGTCTGGATATATTTTTCCTACAAACTGATGACAGGCCTCCTGCAGCATTCTGTCAAAACACATCCAACTAATCATCACAAGTGCAGAGCTACAGTTTTCTTTGCCCTCACGTTACACATTAAAGGATGTGCTGAGAAGACATTAGCTTGTAAACAATGTCTTTCTTCTCTGCTCCAGACGTTAGTCTGTGGGGTTTGGAAAGAGGAATTGGGTTATTCAGACGATGATGCTGGCCTGCTTTTCTGAAGAAAAGGGAAATTCCAACAACTAATTTTTTTGGGTACATCTTCACAGTGTTATGAGTACGTCTTCAGAATAGCCTCACATATTTAATGTTTACACTGAGTGGTGTGGTTCTACATGTGTTTAGCTTTTTTGGTAAAGATAAAATTTAAGACACCTTATTGTGTCAACAAACAAAGATTGTAATTTACAGATCTTATAAAAGTGTTTATTTTTTATTTTTTTATTTTGAGAAAAATTTCCACATTAGATGACTTTCTGCATTTTGATACCATGTTTAGATTTGTACTTATTCTAGAGTGTTCTGAGGAATTAAAATAAATATATAAATACAAATCAATACATACTGGTACTGTCCACTAGTATTTTTGACTATGGCTTTGGCCCTTCAAAAACACATTACATTGCAGTGTATCTGTAATTAGTCTGAATCATAGACTCTCAGCAGGATGTGTTGTCAGGTGAATCTGGTATTGCTTTCTTAATAGGATCATCTATCCAGAACAAACATTAATTTCCTTTTGCAGGAAGTCACAGTACCTGGGATTTATCCAGCTAACATTTGAGGGAGCACCATTGCTGCAAGCAAGTTATTGTTTGGGAAGGACTCTACCGCTTTGTACTTCTGTGTCCCATGTGTTGGAGTGACTTAAAGACATGATTTAAAGAGTCTTTCTGGCAGTGTGGTGTAGGAACAACAACCTTTCTCTGAAAGGGTCTGATAATTGATTTTAGGAAGCTTGGAGGAGAACATGAACCAATCAGCATTAACAGGACAGTTATGCCAAGTCAACAATACATCGTCTTTAAACAAGAAAACACATCAGTTCCTCAAAAGGTTAAGGGATGTTGGCTAGCTTGTCCAATTATTATCTCCTTCTCAGATGCACAGAGTAAAGTGTATTTGTAGTTGTCAGTAGCCTAAAATGGCACACTCTACAAACACCTTGTTATTCATATTTGCCTACTGGAATATGTCCTTTTTGTAGAAACGTTTTGCTTCATTAAAGGACACATTTCACAATGACACAAATGTATCATTTGTGTATAACAGAATGTAGTGACAGAATGTTGGCTCATCTGAGAATAAACAGGTTTGTAATTATGTATATACATATACACGCTTAAAATTTTGTTGGGTAGTTGCTAGAATGTTGCTAGGGGAGTGCTAAAGTGTTCAAAGTAAGAGTATGTGGGATTGTCTAAATTGCAAGCCTGAAACACTGGAAAAGTAATAGCATAGATGAGTTATATGTCAAAGTTTTTTCCTTAGGACAGGATTTTGTTCAGATCTTTACCAGTTTATATAAGCAATTGTAAAAGATGCTTGCCTTTGCAAGCACCACTAATAAAAGACATTTTGTCAGGTTGATTTATTAAATCTATGATAGAATATTCTTTCACCCTCATGTTTTTAGGGAAAAATCTATTTATCATTACTTTACCAATATGAAGCGTCATTGAAATAAAGTATTTGTAATTTATGGCTTAAGAATAGAGCTTTTTACAATCTACAGTAGGGCTGCACGCTATTGATATTGAAAAAATACTATGTCCGATCACTAAATAATGTGAAATGCGATAATGCTTTAGGATTGTAAAATCAGTTTAAATTATATAAAAATACATTTAAAACTGAAAATCATAAACCCAACATACATGTTTCATATTCTTGCTTTGCATGGCAGTCTCTCAACATGGACCTAAAACTTAAAATCGACCTAAAATCATTTATTTATTGCAAACCA
>JBAJNP010009931.1:0-17242 GCA_036877545.1 Yasuhikotakia modesta | reverse complement strand
TACACACACACATATATATATATATATAGATAGATATATATATATATATATATATATTTATATGCTATGTATATGCTATATATGTACACTCTACTATATATGCTAATTGTGCATATACATATTCTATACAGTGCATATGTAGCTATATTTAATATACATCCCATCTGACTGCAGGTTCACAGATCTCACTGCCCTGTACTGTCACTGATACAAGCAGAGAAGCTCCAGCAGAGAGCACGTGTTTGTCACAAGAGACTGACGGGAATTCGTGACAAATCCTGGAGAAAATGCATTAAAATCATTTGGTTCTTAAACGTTTTACATTGAATGACGTGATTTCTCCTCGTACCTCTAGAGGGAGCCCTACCACACCTTTTGGAAACCACACCAGGGAAACTAAACACTCCAATCTCAGTCTGTTGAATGTAAATAAGACTGTAAGCAAATACAAAGATGAGTTATTGTTACACTTTAATTTTATTTTAAACTGTTAATATGCTGCAGAATATTACGTCTTCTATAATGACTTTCAGCTCATATGAATTGAAACTATGAATGTCTAAATTGTAAATACACTGTAAATATTTGAAACACTGTGTGTTGTGTTGTCACCCGAGCAATAAAGAGAGAAAATGGCTAATTTACATATACAAGAAAAAATTAAACAATTTCATTTCCAGCAGAGCACCGCTTGACTTTTGTGGGTGTTGCATAAATGCTGTCAGACCTGTCAAGTTTATGATCGTACTAGTTCTGCTCATTAGCAATCCTTGCCTCGATGACTCAATGTTACTGAATTGAATTAACCGAGAAAGAAGCAGAGAAATGACACAAGGAGCATGAAGCTGGTGGCCAGAATTTCAACTTTCTTGTGGATTCTGTCTTTAACTCTGAGTGAAGGTAAGAAAAATAAAACCATTCACTGACAGAGACATAAACCTGTAAGAGGCATTTTGTGGCTTAAATGATAAAATTAATGTACTGACCATCTCTTAAACACGTTTGTAAAGTGGATGACAAATATTTTGGGGACGTCTGTATTGTGCTATAAACCATGGTAAATAACTTTTATTGTTTAAATAAAGAAAGTTTACTGTTAGTGTTGGGTAATTTTATAAATAACTTTGTATAAAAACAACCATGGTAAAAAGTCCATGGTAAAAAGACTAAATGTGTGTGACTAAAACTAATGTAAAAAATCTGACTGTGTTAAGATTATTATCAGCTGATACAGTCAAAATTGCCCTTTGAAACCCAGTTAATGATACACTGTGCTGTGGCCACACTCTAAAACATGGGTGAGCTTCAGAGGGAGTTCACATGAGCTTTTAGACTTTCTCAAGGCTGTTTTCTAAACATCATAAAAAACCATATTAGTTCTGATATATTTTCTATTACAGACACCCCTGTCACCTGTTATTACTCTGAGAGTTGTGTGTTGCCATGCCAATCCGAAATCCACGACATCATTCACTGGAACTTGATAGATGATGTAGTTCATTCATTCTACAAAAATGAAGATCAACTGAGCTATCAGAATCAGAAATACAAAGGCAGAACTGAGATGTTTTTATCCGAAATTTACAAAGGAAATGTGTCACTCTTGCTGAAGAATATCAGAATCCAAGACGAGGGGAGATACAAATGCTACACGGCAAACGACAAAACGAACGAGGAGAAACATGTTGTTGTGTCTGTTGTAGGTGAGAGAACCCATACAGCCAGACTGAGACTCTCTGAGACGTTCATCACTTACACAATCACACAAAACATTCTCAGAATGTTGGCTAACACTCTCTAGACGTTCTTTCAAAGTTATCATAACGTCTGGATTAATGTTAGTCAAATTTCAGAGATGCTGTAACACTTCTAGAACTTTTTGTCATTTTGTTTCTTTGTTAATAGAAACATTCTTACAACCTGTAAATCTGGTCTCAACCTGTAATATTGTCTCACAAAAACATTCAGAGCAGATAACAGTGTTGATGTGTGTTACTGCTGTTTAGCTCCAGTTAAATCGGTGGACATCACAATAGCAGAAGATACAGTCATCTGCATCGCCAGTGGAGTTTATCCACAACCACTTGTGTCGTGGTCCTCAGACCCTCCAACAACAACAACAGCAACCAGAACAGAAGAAAACCTGTTTGTGGTGACCAGTGAACTTAAAAGAGACGATGTTAATGTCAACACATACAACTGCTCAATAATGAATGCAAAAAACAAGAAGATTTTGTACACAGCTACTCTGACACTTCAAGGTAATCAGTAACAGAAAACATTTGCCAGCTGTGTCCAATGTCACAGAGCACACTGAATGTTGAGGGAGTTAAAGTCTAAACAGTTTCATTACGTTTCATTCCTTAACGCTACAGCTCAAAATTGTTGTCTGTCTGTCCGCCTTCTATCTTTAAAACATAAAACGGCTGTTTTGACCTTTCATCTGTTCTGTAAATAATCAGTGACTGACTATTTTAAGCCAAAAAGTTACAGACTGCAGCTTTGTTGTGAAATTTTTTTGGGCAAAGATTCTGTGTTTGGCAACAAAACCCTCACAGAACGTTTCAGTGATATCAGACAGTGAATAGTCTGACATTATTGCTTTATATTGCTGTTGTTTCAGAAATCTCCCTGCAGGACGAAGTTACTCTCCAGTGTCCTTTCATCAAAAACAGCCCTGTAATCCTAACCTTTAACTCCACTATACTGAGATTTGACAGTCACACCTCTCAAATCGCTGACCAATGGAAGGACAGAGTGACTTTCTCACCTGAAAGTGGGACGGTCAAACTTCTCCATCTAAACTCTGAGCATTTAGGAACCTACACCTGCGAATCCTCTACAGCCCAAACTAGATACATTATACGCACTGTAATCACACCACCGGGTAAATAAACGTTTCTACTCTTCTACAACACTAGTTAATCATGTTAACGTAAACAGACACCTGAACATATAAAACATATACAAACAATATATGGTATAATACACATATACATACAAATGAGGGAACTGTAATGTTTAAATATGTGCAAATATACAATATTTAACATTCAAATATATTTAATGTGTCAAATATTTGTAACTTTTTTACACTGACAGTTGCGAAAGCTTATATAACCTTGGGAATTATTATTCCCCTGCTGATCATTTTGTCACTTGGGATCATTTGCATAATAAGAAGAAAAAAAAGGTTTTGTAAGAAAGAGGTGAGTTCATCTTCTCTGTACTTCAATATTTTCTAATTCTCAAACTAGCTATAGTTACAGAATATTAGATGCACCTGTACATTATAACCTGACAATGAAATCAATGAAAACTGATTGACAACATGTTAACTGTGATAATAACACTATTTTCATACAGTCTGCTGCCCCTGATTCATCACAAGCAGAACAAAGAGAGTTGCATCCTCTCAATACTCAAAACAAAACCAATGGAACACCAGCAACCTCATCTGCAGAACCTCATACTGCACAACCTTGCAGTGATGAATGAACACACATCCTCTACAGTTTGAGGTTGTAAATGAGGATTTACATTGACTCAAGGACCTTCAGTATTTGAACTGAAAGAGGATGGTGTGTACTGGAGAAAGCTGAGCCACACCACAAAACAAACAAAAGTTGTTTTGCCCCACTTTCCAAATGCTGTGAGGCAAAAAAAGATTTGAATTCATTTGTCAAGTTCACTAAAATGCCTGGATTCAAATATTTTAAACAGTACTGCCATCTACTTATCTTCAACCAATGAAACCAAGAACAGTGAAACTTGTTGAAGGACTTTGGAACTTGGTAACTATTGTGAACACATTTTATCACACCCAGAAAATAAAACTCATCCGCATAAATCAGATTCCATACAACATTCCACAAAACCAGCTGAAGAACATTCCACACTAATGCAACTCAGCATTAGTGCGGATACAACTCAGCTAGTTCACTTTAACCTGAAAAACCAACACTAGTACATTCTACCAACACTACACATTATCTAACTTATGATACAATTAACCCACCCAAAGGACTGGTGAAGAAAACTGTAGTTTTAAAGTTGCTATATTACCTCAGGGAATAATCTGGTTTACAATAATGATGTAGCAGGTTTGTTTTGAACAGCTTTTTTCCTTGCTTTGTGCACTACGCTGACATTGACTTTATCAGGCGTAAGATTATACGTCTGATAACTCTTTGCCATAGTTTTAGTTTCCCTGGCAAATGGTGCTAACCTGTTACCATGACAACAACATATTCAACCTGATTCCACCACTTTAAAGTTTAGGATAGCGGAGCGGTTTAGCCAACAGACCCCTGAAGAGCACTTTGATTTCCTTTAACTTTGTCTGTGTGTATTATTAACCTGCTTGTATTGTTTAATCCGGATTTACTATGAAGTATCAAATGTTTGAAATTATTGCGCTGCTAAACTCTAAGATTTGTGAAGATAAACAATGAAACTTTAAGAAACGATGAGCTAAGGATTTTCATAGTCTCACAACGTCATCACAACTAGGAACTAAGACACGCCTACTGTATATAAAATACCTCTATAGAAAAAATACCTGCATACTGTATATTAAATACCAAAGATCACAAGACAATCCTGAGCCAAATTTTATTTTTAAGAATAATAGCAGGATGGGATGAAGTATTTTTAATTGACCAATGGCACAAATATGATTTCTTAGCAATATAAAGTAATTCATTACCTTTTAAATCTCCTTATAGATACTATTTGTTTGGCAAGCTATGACTAAGAACAGGGTTACACCTTGGTTACACCAAGTTACACCTTCATAATATAATGGCAAAAGTAAAACTGAAAGAATTTGCCTTTTGTTGTCCAAGATGTCTCACCTTTTATCTAAAACAATTGACAAATTATGAAAAACAAAAGAGGAACAGGGGACATTTTTTTAAGTTTACAAAGTGTTTGGTGACCTCTGGTGGCCAAAATGTGCAAATGATTAACAAATAAAGATTGATTTCAGCAGTTAATCAATCGTTTATGCGTCTAAAATTTATGGTATCTAATAATAAACATTAAGATAATGAAATCTTAATGTTCTGTGTTCTACAGCCATTAACTATGCAGTTTTCTGTTAGTTATTATAGCTATAACTAGCTGTGTATAAAACAGTACAGGTTATAGAATGCCCCCCTTTTAAGCAAATAAGTAACTGTGTGTTTATACCCTCCACTTCTGTCTAAGCAGTCTGTAGTGTTTGTGTGTTTTTGTGTCTGTGTTACCTTAGTCTCTGTCTGAGTTATCTGCAGTGTTCAGCTATGAGTCGATTAGCATGTGACCGGCCAAAAACTTCGGCCTCTAACTGGTTCTGCAGTCGATGTACACTATACAGACACAAGCACATGTGCTAAATCACACTCTCAGCTGTGAAAAGAAAAATAACAGAGGAAGTTTAGCAACTTTTCGGTCACTTACCACCAGTGCAGAAAGAACGTTTCCGTCTACACTATTCTGAGACAGTCAATTTTGTCCCACCCTCAAGGAGAAACATGTTTTGTCAAGAGATGTTGTTTTGAGGGGAACAGGAAGGTTGTGTGTATATTTAAGATGAGCTGAAAGATTTGATAAATGTTTTGTACAACAACTAAAAACAACCTCAACCCACAAGTGTAACCTCAACACCACAAGTAGAACACAAGTTTCCAGTCAGCTAGGAAAATGACAAGTTAAACCAACCAAAATATGCACACAGCCTTAGATATACCATTAGTCCAACCTTATCTTTAAGAGTCAAGCAGGATGAAATGGACAGTGCAAATACAAACACAGTCAGACAGTTCAGAGTGAGGAAATTCATTAAGGCTTGAAAGTCTTCACATTACTCTGCAAAAATAAAGGACAGCAAATAACTCAGATTATTGTAATCCAGAGACGATGCAATGACGAATCATATTTGCATCTCTTTGTAGGGTTGACAAACGATTCTGACCTGAGATTGGACGTGTGACATCACAGAGATATCGTGTCGACAGAAGTTGGTCATCAGGTCCAAGCAGGCCTTTATGATGTCATCATTATTTGACTGGATTAAGAGAAACAAAACTGATTTGAAATAAATCATTGTTTTAGAAGCATTTTAGTTTTTTGTACATTCATAAAGTTTCTAAACATTTAAGATAAAAAAAAGGTAATGATGCAACTATTGCAGAAAACATCCGCTCTGCTAGATGATCTGCTCTTTGCATCTATAGCTTGAAACAGATAAAAAGCAAAACTATAATGACAAATAAGAGGTTGCACACAGTGTCACAAAACCCTGTTGTGTAACATCAACCCTCTGTCCTCATTATTGTTTTTATGCTAATGGAGTTTAAACAATCGTCTTGAACGTATTAGCCATTTAACTACCATTTGGTACAACATCACCCTCAAATGCTAATTTAAGCCTTTTGTTTGTTTGTTTTGGAACTGCCCCCTTCAAAACTTGTTTACCTTATATCATAAACAGTATAAAACTGAATGAACAAAAAACACACGAAAAACAAAAAACATCATATCTAAGAGTAACAATGTGTAGTACATCTCTTAACTCACATAAGTAGTCATAGTTATGAAAACATAAAACAACTTAACGCATCACATTGGTTTTAAACCCACATCCTGAAAGGTTCTGGGCTCCTGGTTTAGCAGGTTACACATGCACATGAGCTGCCAAGTTGAGCTTTCGAGGCAAGAAGTAGCACACAAAAGCATTACTTAGCATGTTAATGACAAACTAACCCTGCTACAACCTGCACCAGATTAGGTGGTCTGACTACTATTGCGGACCACCACTACAATTGGATAAAATTTCATTATTTTCTATGTGCAGTTCATAGGATTCATAGGACTGATATCCATTCCCACTGGAGAAGATAATAATACTACAATAATAATCACAATAGCGTCTACAGCCTCAATAATGTGTCTTATATGAACACAAGGACCCTTCAAATAAAAGTGGGCGGAGCATCTGACACTTCATAGGAACGTTTATAAACGGAACTGAATGGAGGTTGTGGTTGCGGGTCTTTAAAGTGATGCATGAGGGGCTCATAGATGTGAGAAGCACAGAGCAGATTCCTCACGTTGACTAATAAACACATCACTTATAAATACAGCATAAACTCACATTTACTTATAATATAACGTAATACAACACGAAGGGATTTCAGCTCGGACTGTTTTGATTAATAACAGCAATACAAACTGTAATTTTTACTCACGTCAATGTGTTTTTGCGACTTAAGTCCATCTTTGTCCAATGACGAATTTAAAGACATTTATTATAATAAAATAGGACGTCAGTTTGCTGGCTTGTTTACAAGTGTCGATGTTTGTGCATAAACCGTATTTTCTGGCGTGCATTTGTTCTTCAGGCGTTTTAGTGATTTATACAGTGACTTATTTTTAAAGAAATATATTTGCTGGCGTTTTATTTTGCGCTGTTTTTAAGTTAGCAAGCAAACGTGCCGCAGTCTGACACAACAGGCGCTAACGTTTCGAACCTGTGGAAGAGTTCATTATTGGGCAAGGGTGGACCAAATAATAGTTATCTTTACAAATGTATAAATGCTTACGTATATATTACGTAAAACATACACATAATCTCCGATATTCGTACTAATTTAAATAAAGTGGTAGGAGTTTCTCTCATTCCTTCATTTTATTATTTTAACTGTTGTTAAGAAAACTTCCCTCCCCTGAAGGGTTGGGAACATGACTGCGACGTACTTACGTCATAATCTGAAAGTACGTACGTAAGTCATAAAGTCACTTTAAATCACTTTATATTTCAAATTAAACGCGTTTATCATCTGTAATTGTCATAAAGAGTATATGCACATTTTTATATATCATGACATGTCGTTAATATCTTATAAACTATAATGTTTGTATAAGTCTATACCGTATATAAGTGGTTAGAAAAGGCTGTATTTACAATAATGTATAATTTTATTGTATTGCCTCCCCTTACACGGCCAGATGTGCTTTTATTACATGTTAAAATGTCTCTTTGCAACAATTCCGGACAGCTATGAGAAACCAGATATCTACATATTCCCTGGCTATTCATAGATATCCATTAATTCAGTTCCTTAAGCTCAAATTGTGCTTCAAGACACTTTTTTTATTTACATTTACATTTATGCATTTAGCAGACGGCAAAAAAACAGCACATAGTCCTGTCAACAAAAAATGTCCAGTTTTTAGGCATAACATTAACATTATTGCTTGGTTAGAGAAGCGTAATTCAAACTTTTTGAACAACAACAAAAAAAAAAAACAATTCATTAAATGCAAATTAATAAAACGTGGATCACATGTTAAATCAAACATGTTATAATATAATGATTTATTTCAGATTGACCCCACACACTGAAGTTAATCTATGAGTCAAGACCCATAAATATACAGTATACACATACAGTACATAAATACACTTAGTACTTCTCCTTTGTTTTCCTGTTGAACACAATATAAAATCTTGCACTTACCGTCATTGTTTTTCTGTTTATTGTCATGTGATGACAACCAATTTGCCAATGAGTGTGTCCTAAAACATGCTACTTGTTGGCCACAATATAGTGAACAATTCTCATTCACTGTAATGTAATTATACAGTTACTTCAGGTATAGTTAATATAGTTACACCATTGCATGTCAGTGTTTGTCTTACAACCACATTAGTCAGTCTAATGTGAGCCTATTTTAGGTTAAATAAGATTATTATTTATATAAAAAACCATAACTTTTGTAAGTCAAGAAAGTACATTAATGTTAAACAACATATACTCAATGTTTTATACAGAATATAGATGTAATTTTTACAAAATATAATATACAAATGTCCTCTAAAAATATTTGAAAAAACAAACATACACAAAAAAGTCAAATAGTCACACCCCCATGAAACTATAAAGACATTTTTAAAAATAATTTCAGAAAAATAACTCCATTTCAAAACAAACAGAACGTTTGTAGACCAAAAGTAAAAACTGAATACAAATTACACTTGTAAAGTGTATTGCACTTAAGAGTAAACAAAACTCCAGATTTGTATTTCCAGATTTGCTGTGAAAATCCACTCCAGAATGCTGTAGAAACAGAAAGACAATGTCACCGCAAAGAGCTTCCTCCAGAACCTCAAAAAAAGTTTGTCTTTATTGTTTTCCAAAATATCACATTGTCAAAATCAGTCTGGAAGAACCACAACATAATCCCCGGAGGTGTCCACATCTAAAACGTAAAAAGATAATCAACTGTTAATTCAAAACTTTAATTGGCTGATTCTGTCTTAGGCACTGATCCTGAATCAGTCACATTACATCAGGTTTAATGAAACACTCACTTTCGTAGTCATTGTCCTCATTGGTCACAAGCGGTTCTAAGCATCGCACAGGTTGGTCTTCAAGCATCTTTATTTTCACACCTTGTCGCAGGCGTGTCGCTAACCCCTGATTTCTTCGTTTATAATGATGAACGAGATCCTTTAATGACTGGAAAAAAATCTCCTGCATTCCTGCAGTCGTCTGGTAAAAGAAATTTCAGCGTTTACTCACATTTTTGTTCACTCATTTGCTATTTGTTGGTAATGCAATCCATTAGATGACATTAATACATTCAATTGAATATTACAGTATGAACAAATGTTATAACCAGCTTCTAAAATCAGAAAAAAGATAAAATCATGATTTAACCCTATAGTGCCTATAAGGACGGAAGTGCCTATAAGGAAGTCTGTGCACAATCTATCTTTGCAACACTTCCAGGCAGCTATAAGAAAAGACTGACAGTCCGTTTTAACCAGCTATTAAATCTGAAATCAGCCGTACCATTAATGTAGTTCCTTAAGCTCAAATTGTGCTTTAAAACACATTTTTTTCAGATTGTTTTAGGTTCTGCACATGTGCAAATGCCTTAATGTTATTGTTACAGCCTTGTAACTTTAAACTTGACTTTAAAAAGGTTTCACACCTGTAGAGTGAATTGTCCAGTGTGGGATTGCAGGATCCTGTATGTATAGACCACTTTGTTTTTGCTGTAAAAACAGAAGAAAACTTGAAATTACAACAAACAGCACACATAGTCCCCATGTCCCGCCAACAAAAAATTAAAACAAAACAATTCATTAAATGCAAATTAATAAAACGTGGTTCACATGCTAAATCAAACACGTTATTGTAAAGCCTTAAACTGTTAGGCCTTTGAAAGAAAGCTATCCGTCTACAAAGTGTTCAAATTTAAACTCACACTGGCGATAACTCACATTTTAAAGCGTTTGCTAAGACATAACGGAAATGTATTGTTGATTGTGACAAACTTCATGAGCTTTTCAATGTGAAAACCAAAGTAAGGGTTGATAGTTTTTACTCTTTATATTCTTGGCAAACACTTTTCTAATACATTGCTGTGCGTTTTTGTCCTCCCTGCTAGGTAACGCAAGGTTCAGAACAACAGGAAACTTTAGATACGGATACACTGGTTTGAGATTTTAAAACAAACATTTTTTTTCAAGCTGAAAGTTAAATGATGATCTGATTTCTAGTTTATCTGCATCTACTGATAGCTGTAATAAAACACAATTGACCGTCACGTTTTTAACCACCAACTCTTTGTCAATATTTAATGCATTTAACAACGAACATGCCTCAAAGAACGTTTCATCAAATAACTACACATTTTTACACAATTTCCTTTCAATTTAAGTGCCACACAAAATGCATTTACTGCATTTTACATGTCAAAGCAAAAACTGTGGATGAGTAGAAAGTTTAATTCCATCCTTTTAGTCTCAATTCATCTATTTTTTATGGCTGGATTTGTCAATATTTCTTTTAAATAAACACAACTGGAACTTTGTCCTGTATCACATGGTGCTGATGGCAAACAGGAAACTAAATAAAACACATTTAGTGGGAAAATGGAAACATTTACTAGAATCATTCAAAATAACCAAGTCATTATATATATACTAGAATATAACAATGAAAGTAATACGAATATACTTACTACACACACAGGCAGAGAGCTCCCTGTATGGTCTCGCTGTCACGGATAAGATATGCCCCGTTTTTTCCTTTCTTCCCGAGTAAATCCTCACATCTCTGTTTGCTTATGGGCCCGTGATACGCGTGGTGGTCCATGTCTCACATGGCACCAGTCAAGCAACTCTTCGAGGCGACAGTTAACATTGACTAGCACCCCGTCCTGTTGTTTCTGTGATATTTTTTCCTAGTTGCCCACACTCAGAAATTGTGACACACAACACCGACTAGTTTTTCCATCTTTACCGAGCTCGTCGGAAATGCAGCTATTATCAGACACCGGAAGTGGCTGAGCGTCTGTGGTCTGCAAATGATGGTCAAAGGAAACGTAAATGTTGAACGTGTTTTTTGACATCTTGCATGAAGTCGAACCTGAACACGAGTTGCATT
The DNA here is from genome assembly GCA_036877545.1 of Yasuhikotakia modesta. NCBI lineage: Eukaryota > Metazoa > Chordata > Actinopteri > Cypriniformes > Botiidae > Yasuhikotakia > Yasuhikotakia modesta. The sequence continues at coordinate 5,798 of JBAJNP010009931.1, read as the reverse complement.
TAGTTACATCGTAATTCAAACATGTTAGTTACATTATAATTTATATGAATGCATATCATATTCAATTGCATTCACGAACTGGACGTGTCGCGCGCATTATGTTGCGTGCATAGCAACAACTTTAAGTGCATCGTGCGCGGTATGCAAATTTCCACCTTTAACACGATAATGCATTTGCATAAACATGTATGCAATATAGCAACACTGTTAACAGCTATGCAGAAATAGAGGCGAGTGTGTTTATTCAATGTCCCCCGAGAAACAAACAGTCTCTGACTGTCCGGTCTTTAATGTTGCAATGCCGCTTTCCTAACGGGAACAGCGCGTTCCCATCAAAAACCATAAGTGAAGACACCAAATCTTCATGCTTTCCTAACGTGGCAATAGCTACTGGAGGTGTCCCATCTGTTACCTGTCTGATGCACAGGGCGGAGATAATCACCCCGGCCGGGGCATTTTAACCTCCCGTTGGAAAGCAGGCAGGAGGATAAGAGCTGTAATTTCGGATTAAGAAGATTAACTTAGAAGTAGAGTCGAGTCTACAGACTGTTAGTCGACATGTTGCAAGAGTGATTAAAGCGTCGTTATGTTGACTCGGTTTTGTTCGGTGTTGAATCGGCGTCGTGCATTTGAGAAACACCGACATGAAGACGCGACCCACCGGCAACACCTCCAACGCGGATTGGATGGGCGCGCTGTGCCCTGCGCTCGCATCAATGCCTCTGAAGCACCTGGCTGTACCTGGTGAGAGTGTTTCTTGTATTCATTTAGTAATACTAGTTACCCGTGGTTTACCACCACAGCAGGACATGTTCCTGGAAGAACGTCTTTGTTGGCTCAGGAACACTTTTGTGGAACTAGATGTTTGGTTAATGTTATGGTAGGATTTGGGTGGGTTAAGGGTTGCCAGATAGTTCTTAACTACTAAGGTTGGTTGGTTATGATTTGGGTAATGGGTAAAGTTAATATTAAGTGTTGGCAATGTTGTTTTGTACGATTTGCTTTAAAAAAAAAGTTCAACACCGTTCAAAACGTACAGAAGTGAAGAAATGACATTGTCTGTGGGACACTAGGTGGCGCTATAACAGGTATTTGTATTTTCTATGATAACTGTAAAACGTGAAACAACAACAACAGATTACTTTCTTACAATCTCTTGGATGAGCTCTAGAAACAATGTTTTATTTTCACCTGTAAAATATTCCTGCCTGTTGGATTTTTCTAAAAAGTTGTTGTTGGCTGTAACAAAAAGCAACCCATCAATTTTATGGCCAAAATTATGTGTGTTTTGTTTGTGGTTTTTAGATGTTGTTTCTTTAACTCAAACACCATGTTTTATAAAACAAAAAACCAACTTCGTAACGCTTTGTGTTTTAGGGTCTCACGATTCTTTCAGCTTCTGGGTGGACGAACAAGCGCCAGTTGGTCCAGACCAGAAGGCTTATGTGAAACACCTGGCGGCAGTATTTCGTTTTCTGGCCAAGAAGGTGATGAAGAAGTGGTCCATGACCCAGAACCTCACCTTCAGGGAACAGCTGGAGGGGGGCATCAGATATTTTGACCTGCGTGTATCTTCCAAACCTGGAGAACCGGGCCATGAGATTTACTTCATCCATGGGCTGTTTGGACACAAAGTGCGCGACGGCCTGTGTGACATTAACAAGTTTCTGAACGAACACAAGAAAGAGGTTGTTTTTCTGGACTTTAATCACCATTATGCGATGAGTGAAGACCACCATTATTACTTAATTAGCATGTTGAAGGACGTGTTTGGCCATAAGCTCTGCAAGATAGACGTGGTGGAGGAAATCACGTTGAATTACCTGTGGGAGAACCGGTACCAGGTGAGGTGGGATGGCATGTGGTGTGGACCTCACAAATGCCTGATGAGAACGTTGATGGTTATAGAAATCCATAAAGTTTAAGCTGTAATTTTCTGTTTGAAACATTAAAGTGCATGTTACTTATTTTCCTAATATAAGAAAAGTATTCATTCTAAACTTCTGCAAACGCTACAAACATTGCCATCCTTAAAAATGGCAATTTTTAAGTTTTAAAGTCTGTGAGTTTTCTAAAGCAGTCCACTAACAAATTAAGAATAGCATTTTTGATATAATGTTCAATGTTCTACTAAACATTACTGCAAATATTTTTAGAAGCAGAAGCAAAACCTAATGGAAATTTTTCTTTGACTTTTTTACACCTTGTTTGCACGTCATAGTTGCACATCAACATATGCAAATATTAGATAAACATAGATTCTAGTTCATCTGATAAATATGACACTGATATGTTTATGCTGACTAAGAGAGATGAACGACGAACGATAAAGTGTGAGAAATTATGTTTGACATTTGGCTATTAGCATCACATTGGCTATTTTTATCGCTAATGAAACAAGGGAATAGAAAATGATGACTGATGACTGACAGATGTAATTAGTCATCATTCTGAAACTGAACAGATTAGTACTATTTTTAACGTTTTTGTTACTTAATGGAAATGTTAGAAAAACATTCTTGCAACCTAAAGTTCTAGGAACTTTTTACATGTCCAGTTTCTGCAGTATAAACATGATTTGTGGTTTGAAGCATTAAACCTGTTTGCAGGATAAGTTAAGTGTAAAAAAAACAGTGTTTTTTCTGTTTGTGTTACTTTCGGTTGTGATGTCTCAGGTTTTAGTGTTCTACCACCACCCGTCTGCTGAGGGTTGCCCTCTGATGTGGCCAGGCAGTAAAATCCCGGCACCCTGGGCCAACACCACAGACACCAGCAAGCTCATCCAGTTCCTGGAGACAACTCTGGGTGAAAGAGCTAAATACGGAAGCTTTCACGTGTCTCAGGCTATTCTAACCCCACGTGTCAAGACCATAGCCAGGGGTCTGGTGCGAGGCCTGCGAAACTACCTTGTGGAGAAGTGAGTATTTGTGTAGATCTGTATTTTTCTTTCTAAATTATGTTGTTTGGAAGTTGCGACAAACCGTGATTTATAAATCTGATGCTACAGTTGAGGTCAACCTGTCAGAATGTTTCTCAAACTAGCCACTAAGTGGCAGCATGTTCTGTGTTTAGAAGTTCCCAAATTGTTCCCAGAGGCCTGTTTATAGTATTTGGCAGCGATTGCTGTAGTGTGTTCCTGTAGCTCAACTGGTAGAGCATTGCGGTAGCAGGGCAAACATTGTGGGTTCGATCCTAGGGCTTACAGGCACTGATAAAAAGGTGTTAAAAGTTTAAGGCGAAAGTTGCTTGCGTCTGCCAAACTAATAAATGTAAATGAGTTTAATTAAATCCAGAAACCACAAAAATGTGAAGAACAGAAGACACAGAAACGGTAGCATAAATGTACTCTAAACAACTTCCAGAACTATATGAGAAACAACTCAGTCTATAGCTCTCATGTGTACGTTTATGACACCAGCTCCTTAATACTAATGCTTGAACCGTGAGCCTTGAAAGTTCACATGAGATATTTTTGTCATCACATAAACATAATGCATACTTGTTGAAAGTAGTATGCGAAGTGTGTTTGGTGGAAGGCCTCTGGCTCTTTACATTAAAAATTAATATAGTGGCATATATTTTCTGCTGAACAAATCTGACTGACACACAAGTATTGAACCATGCTCTGGTTTCAAGCGGACATCCTACTAAGAGGGCCGTCTCGGTGGAAACCGCTTAAATCTGCTTGTGTGGAAGTGGGATTGTTTTTTATTCCAGGCCAAACACAGTCTCAGCATCTCGTTTCCTGGTTTTGTTCCGGTTTGGGACACTGTTGTGAATGACTGTGGAGTTTATATCAGTCAGAGCTGGTCATGCCGACCTGAAATAGAACTAACACAGCGACTGAAAATAATTTAACAGCTTCCTGTTGATGTGTCAAGTTTAATTTTGTCACTCGTTTGCATAAATGCAAGCGGCAGATGATTTTATTTAAAGCCACTTGAGGTGCGTTTAAGCTTCATCAGCAATCGCATCGAACCCAGGAACCATGTGGTGGGGGTTTTCATTTTTACCTTGTACAGTAAAGAGGGAGACAGGTTGCAGGCCAGATTTGACCCTACACCACCCACATGAGCTCATGTGGGTAATGTCATTCCAGCTAACAATTTTAACCAGCAAAAATGTTTCCCAACATTTATATTAGTGTCCAAGCAACATTCATCATGTCTAGATTATTAGATTTAGGATTAAAACTATTACTTGAGTATAAGAACATTAATCAAGTTTTACCAACAACGTAAACTTTTAAATATGGTTTATAACTTTATAAAAAGTTCTAACATTAAGCGTTAAGAAAATGTTTTTGGAGGAAAATGTTTAGAGGATGTTAGCTAACCTTCTGAGAACGTTCCTTGTTAGCTAGAATGTGTAGTATTAGCATGGCTGTTATTTTTGCTAGTAGATAATGATCTGCTTCTGTCCTAGGAACCTTCCAGCCATAATGACATGGGTGGAGGCACAAAAGCCCGGTGCGAACGGCGTTAATATCATCACCTCAGACTTTGTAGAGCTTGTGGACTTTGCGAACACTGTCATTAGACTCAACAACCTCCTTCTTTAGGATCGTTCTGGCAGCTGACCTTTGACCTCCAGTGACCTCAGAGGCCTCGTCCTATTGGATCATCAACAACGACTGAAGATGTGATGACCATCACGAAATCACACGAGGTCACAGCATCATGGAATATATAAACCCACCAAGACAAATGCCTGTAATATATGAGGTGACTGAAACCATATGGACTCTGAATAAGCTGGTTTGTGTTTAATTCAGAGAGCCTGTAGTGCCATCAAACTGACCCCTGCTGTGTGAGCGGCTAATATCACTGGAAATCTGAATTTAAAGGTGTTCTGTGTCACCATGGTCTGCATTTATGTGTGTGTGTTAATTTATGGCTATTTATTACATTTTAGATTCTATTTTAATAACATTAAAGTTTATGGAATGTGTCGTAAGTTTGTTTTAGAGGCCTAGACATTTTTTTTTCAACTAATTGCTAAATCAGTTCAATATTCTGTCTTAATTAAAACTTTTTTAAACGTCTATCTGCCGTAAGCACAAAAATCACTGAGAAAGATCATAAATATTAATTGTTTAAAAAGGGAAGCCTGTTGTATCACATTTTCAAAAAAGAAACTTGCCTGTGTGATGTGTGATCTCTGTACTGGGTTAAGAATGACCTTATGTGGCCCCACAGTTTCTGCTCTTATTGTTGTCCTCTCAGACAGCTGCTACGGATCGGTAAACAATTCCTCTTTGTGTTTTCTCTCCTGTCTGAACTTTTGTTCTGATCGCTGTAGATTACAGGCTGTACCACACAAGCATGTATGTTTAAATGTATAAAACTTTCACAATGCAAAAAGTCACAGAAATAGCCTTAATTTCATGTTTGTTATGCAAAATATAATTTCATATTTGTATTTTAATTCTGGACATGGTCTTCACAGGTTTTAAGACGTATAGAAATTGTTCAATTGTGTTTTGAATTAGAGTCATGTTGGAAAAGACATACAATAAAGATTTAACTCAAATAGCTGTGTTCTCTCCCTTTCTCTCTCTCTCTCTTTCTCTCTCTCTCTCTGTCGTTTTTAAATGCATTTTGTATGTTATATTAAATGCATTTAAATGCAATGCATGTTAGTCAGGTTTTGAACCAGAAGGCATATAGATCATTGCATTCCAAAAATAATTCATAATAATAAGTTTAATAATAAGTTTACATTTAATTTTGAAATTTTGCCAGTTTGGCAACATGGTCTCAGAACTTTGAAACCCACCGCAGGTCAATTTAAAATCT
>JBAJNP010009930.1:0-17243 GCA_036877545.1 Yasuhikotakia modesta | reverse complement strand
CCTGTTTTGATAGTGCCTTAGAATTTATACCGTTAAGATGCATAATAGACTTATAGCTAACACCCCATACTAGGTTCCTGTATCAACTGGTAAAAAAATCAGTATAATGCCACAATGGAAAAACATGTTAAACATAAACATATTTAAACATATGTTTAAACAGTTTCTGTTTGTGCCTCTGTTTCTCTTTGCAGCACTTCTGAAATCCCTCAGTTCCGTTTGCCCTACGAAGTGGTGCAGTTTGAGATTGATCTGATGAAAGATCTTGGTGTTAAGGTACCAATAAGGGAGGGTGATATCGGGTCTTCCAGCCAAATGTCACTGACATTAATAACCATGCAGGGAGAAACGCAAGCTAACAAAATACAATTAAAAGCCACATTAGCAAGGCAAGTGGCTAAGACATCCATCTGTCCATTGCCTGAGAGCTGTGATGGTGAGAAATGGCAATCGATAGTCCTCGTCCAGATCACCTGACCATGATTAATTTGATTTTAGTCTTGGGAGAGAAAGAGAAAGGAGGAGGGAAACGGCTTCTCAAATTTGATGGAGGTTGGTTAAGGTTAGATAAGGGGAACAGTGACTCCCATAAGCTGACCTTTACATCAACACTATTAATTTTCAGTAGAGAAATGCTATATTTTCATCACCCCAATTATTTAAATTGAGAGGAATAGTGCTATTGAGAAAGCAACACCTCTGTTCAAAAAACCAAGTGGGCTGCCCACCTCCATAAGTGACTGATTTGGGATATAAGCAACAGCTCTGTGCACAGTACAGATACAGTGTGTGTCCTCCTAATACAAATTACACTGGAAACGTAACTCCTGTTAAATATTCAGGGCATTGCAATACATATTTACATACTTTCTGTGCACAAAACTAGATTTTCGCAAACAATTGAGTGAATAAGAATCAACATTTCTCTCCGCCCTATTGTTGTTGTTTTTAACCAAGCTAGGGGCAAAGCTTTCTGGGATTGACTTCTTTGCATAAGATGAATTTAGTCTTAAAATGGCCAAAATAAGGTGCCTAGGAACAGCATACTGTAATTGTCCACCTCTTGGTAGCTCCGCCCTCACACTGGAGCGTGTCATGATGCCTATGATGTCATAAAATTCTCAGTCTCTGTAGTCAGCTTGCCTCAATTTGGACACATACTCCACCATAAAAAAACACTTCACCTATGCTGCATTTAGTATTTGGAAACCCATAATGCGCATTTACCCTAAACACCAGCCCCTTGAGTTCACAGCCTATAGTCTATTTGTCATTTGTATCCCAACATATAGCGGCACATGTGACCGGAGATTCACTCAGTTTGCACTAATGTAGCATAACTGTATGCCGCCATCACAAAGGTTGTGGGATGATTGATGTAATTATGTTCGAAAATTCACAGCAGCGCAGAATAATTGACGCTAACATCCTCTTTATGCGAATAATACAGACAGATGGAAGCAGCTGAGACAGATGCAGTGTGGATGGTGTGTTTCTCACAGGTTGTTCTTGAGAAGGGGCTCGGGCAAAATGGGATGACTCTGACCTCACTGAAGGAGGAGGGCTTCCAGGCAGTCTTCATTGGCATCGGTCAGTCTCTCTTTCTCTTACAGTTCATTTGTGAACTGCCATGTTGTGCAAATCTGCATGTTTTTCCTTTAACATGTTTTTGAACAAATACTGCCTGTTTGTCATCTGCTGGCTTTGTAGATCGACTAAGCAGTCTTTGTTTACATAAAAAAAACTGTTTTCCAATGAAGACCACTTGTTTCTAAGTCATCTGTTTTTATCTCTGGAGGCACACATTACCAATGTCCTCATTTTATTTTGATATCTGGTCCTGACCATGTCAGGCTTTCTTTGTCTTTGTTTTTCTTGCCTTTTCGTATCTCTTGTGGTCTGTCTTTCATGCCTTATTGCCACCCGTTCTGTGTCCTTCTCTCTGTCTTTCCTTTTAAATACACACACCTGCCCTCCTTGTTAAATGTCACATTCATTTTTCCCCTCCTGTGCTTGATCGTTCGTATTTAACCTTAATGCTTTGCCAGCTTGTGGCGTCCATATTTTCTTTGAAAGAAATGTGTCCGTTGAGTCACTTTGCTTCTATTTTTATTAAAGTAAGGAAGTATTGTGTGCATTGGTGTATTGATTTGATTTGAGAAACTCAAACATTCCTTGAGGGTGTCTGTGTACTTTGTGCCTCTTTCTTTATAATTAAATGGAATTCGTATCATTTATTATGTTTGAATAAGCACTACTTTTTGGTAGCTAAGCCTCATTGTTATTGAGTGGGGTGAGCCGGAACAGCTCTGGGATTTCTTTTTCTCATAAAGCAATGGCAATAAGCTGGGAATCATAAAGGAAATGATTACATTTGCGCCTCTGTGATATTTTTTTTACCACTTCTCTCATGTTGTCTCTAATGTCAGTCTCTATAGTGATTGACATGCAAATGTGTACCTTTGCCTTTCAGAGGGAGAATCGGTTGAAAAACACAGATAAGGATGTTCTTTCTCAGCCGGCAAAATTCATGAACGTGTTTCACGATCACCCTTTTTGTCATTTTATCATGTGATTGCCATGTTGTGCGTTCTTCGTCTAGGTAATGGCTATCATCAAAATACGCATTTTTGGACCATTTGATTTCAAAATGGTTTTCTGTTTACACCCACCATGAAATTGTTCAGAATGGAGGCAACTAAGACCAGAATGCTTTAAGGTTAGCAGCAGGCATGTTGGTTTATTTGAGGCATTGAAAAAGATGAATGCAGCATCAAAACCAGACAGTGTGAGTAGGCATGTTGGTCTAGATGTTTGGTTCAGATCAATCTTACACTCTGGATTGGTTACTGAGGTCAGTGTGTATACTATAATATCTGATTACTGTAGTTCAGCTTCCCACAAAAGCCTGTGGATTGCTGAGTTCTTTGTGATGTACGCTTTCATTATCAAAAAACTGTTGCTCAGGTAGTTTAGGTTGGGCAGCTATTTCTATGAAGCTCATAACTCAAGTGTGTAATTCAACAACAGTTTTGTTAACTGAAAAAACTTTTACTGCATATGGCATTTAAACTGTTAAAGCAAGCAGTACAATAATTATTTTTCAACCAAAGTTTTCTCAGTAATTGCTGATGAATTTGAGAGAATTTTGTCATGAACAGCAGATGGTATATTGGATATCAATATGTTGTGCTTTACATTTATAGCAGAATTCAAACATTGGGTTTGCTACTTTTTATTGTAGTATATTACTTCTCAGTGGTGCTGGTAGACACTGCAAGTTAAAACTACTTAATCATAACTTGAACACACAGCTTGCCTCAGAGTTGGTGCTGTAAGTAGGTTTAGCCTACAAGAGGAACACAGTACGACTACAGAACCTCAGTTTTCTCCATATATTTGATACATGCTACACATGTATTGATCAGGTTTCATAAAAAGGAAAAAACACAGGGCACAGTATTTTTTTGTATGGTTGCTGTTTAGGCACATATGAAATCTGACTGATGTCTAGAAACCTTGCAGATTCTTTTAGAGAATGATAGCAAAAATGTTCTGTTATGTAAAGTTTGGATTATACATTACATGTCTCAAATGTAAATTAGAAATGTTGTTTTTAAGCCATCAAATCTGTGATTTTTGCGTGTTCTGAGTTTTGTTCCAATTTTGATCTTGTATTTTGAAAACGATGATGGTTTATGATTTCTGTGTGAAAATGTCTCTGCACACAGATTCCACGTATTATCCATATGCAACATATGCCCATATGTTGAGCGAGACCCATTTCTCTCAGTGAAGATCAGGCTGTTAAATGAAGATAAATTCAGACTAACTTTGGCATTTGAAATTGTGAATAACTACAGAAAAGGAAAATGGAATCAGTCATCGCAATAGACCGCAGGATACCGCAAAAGAGTTTAATTACTAGCATCACCTCCTCCTCTGTACTTATGTAGAAAACCATTTCTCTTTTCAGCCAAGGCTTGCAGTTGCCTAATGCATTACAGCCATTCGGGAACAGACTTGTATTGAATTTGCGCATAGATTTGATCTGTGTGAAACAGCTGTGTCAAATGATGCTATGAAACAACTGCTTTTAGTGGATCCAAACAAAATGAAATTTTCAGACATTGTTTCAGCCGTACAACATTACAAATTTAGTCGTTATCCTTGTGTTACCTTGTTTAAACCACCTACAGATATGAGGGCCTGTTTCTGAAAGAATCTTAAAAACATTTTACAACTAAAATTGTTGTGCATTTTAAAGGGAGCTACTTCAGTTAATTCAATGTCTTTATGGTACATAATGATGCAAAGTGTTTTTTTTAAATAATAATGGCATTAACATTTACTGCCATTCTTGGGGCTTGGGACAAAATTATAAGGCTGGTCCGCTGCCCCCATGCACCTAACATGCTTAGAACACAGTTTGATGTGCCAGGACAGTGTTTGTAGTTGTCTCACCCCCACCCCCCTAACCTCGACGATGGCTGTGCCTCCGGTAAACAAGCCATATGTTATTTTGAATATTCAGCTACTTTTTCAGCGAGGTGTGATGCAATCAAGTGCTGATTTATATTTATAGTGTTACTTTTGGCACACAGAAATTTGCCAACAACTACTTAACAGGTAGTTAAGTCGGCGCTTACCATAGTTTTAATAAAAGCACACAGTTTAAAGTTGTAAAAAAGTGCGCTGAAGATGTCTAATAGTGTTGTCAATAAGTGAGACCCAGGTGTTTTGAGAATGTCTCCTGTAGTGTGCGCCACAAGGAAAAAAAATGACAGGAGAGTGAGGAGATGATGACAGAATTTATTTTCAGTTTAAAGTAAATGATGCCACGAAAGTGTGACTTGATTATCTTGACCATATTTAGACAGTAACGTGTGACTTCTGTCACAGATTTTTAGACAAACACATTTTTTTAGACAAAAAAGGAGTTGCCACAAGGTTGCTTTCAGACACGTTGTGTTGTGTTGGTCAGTATTTTATCCTACATTTCAAAAGTGAAAGTCCAAACTCATTGATGAATCATTTGCTTTTTATTATGTTGCGCATGAGGCCTTAGTGTGCTTCACTCAAACAGTGATGATGGGCATAATTATATAGAGATTGATAGCCTCCATCATGCTGTACATCCTTAGGGTGCGTGCCAGCCATACTAGACAAATCTGAAGTGACAGGGGGTTAAGTATCACTTAGATCCATTTATATTTGCCCTTTATCTTATCGACATACTTCTTAAGGAAGCTGCCTGCCATTCGGTTCATTATTATACAGACATGTTTGGGGAAGACATAATTTCAGACAAACTCTATTACATCATTGATTTACATTCAGTTACTAAAGTGCTTTTATGGGCTCCAGATGCCTAGCACTAGTTGCAGATGTTTGTTACCACCTTTTTGACATAAATTAAAGAAATTATAAGATTCTAATATGTTTAAACATTTTTGTAACATGGTGTGTGACTTTCTAGAATATGCAGGAGGCTCCACAAACACTACTGCTCAGTGGCATTACTGCTCAGTGTGCACTCAGTATTTATACAAAACATCTAAATAGTTTTACAATTTGCTTTGAAGTTCAGTGGTTGTCCTTTCTGAAATGCTACTATCCCTAAAAGAATTTCACAAAATACTGTTGTTCATACAGCTTTTTTTTATATGTTTCGCTTAATAAAGCTATGTCTAATATAAAGTAATAAAACCAAATAAGTAAAATAAGTGATATGTTTAGGTAATTAAACCAAATGAAACAGTCATTTCAGAAATCACAGATTAATTTGCTGTCAGTCTCTTCACTGTCTTTTTGTTCCATGTTCATGTTTAACATTCTCATTGATTCTCTAACAAAACAACAAGACACTGTTTTAATCTAACTTATCAGGGACCTTATTTGTCAGCTGAACCCTCTGGCTGGAGCTGCCTGAAGTGTGATAGTTTCACTGCTGCTGCTTTTGCGTGTTTTTGACTAAGTGTGAGTGATCCACACTGTCACTGGCTGTGTTGTCTCGGCTCCACTCTACTCTTCATTAAACCTCTCCGGCCGTGTCACTGTGTCTGCAGCTCTCTCCTTACATTTGTGCGAGCGAGAGGAGACGTCAATGCGGTGAGGGAGTTCTGGGTTAAAGAAAACAAATACTGGTAGCCCCGAATGCACAAGACTGTCAACACCTCTGTTTAGACTGAATGATTATGTCATATGTATGGCACTGGGTTTATAAAATTTCCCATGAATCCCTGCAGTGCAGTATGCTTCCAAAATGCCTACAACTAAATGATATATTACTTGACATGAGTTACTACAGTATATTAAGGTATAAAAACCTGAAGACTTGGACACCGTGGAAAAGATGGATAGTGTATGGTCACTGTACAGGGTGAAATTAGGCATTGCAGTTATCACAGTCATTAAACAAAGTTTATTGAAGGATTGTTGCAAATGGCCTCCATAAGCACCTGGCTTAGGGGCTTTAAAACACATTTAAACTTATTGAGTCATTCTTTATTGCAGGGCTTCCACAAGCAAACAGGGACAAGATCTTTGAGGGGTTGACTACAGAGCAGGGGTTCTTCACATCAAAAGACTTCCTGCCTTTAGTTGCAAAGGCCAGTAAAATAGGTACGTGAAAGAGTTTGAGGCCCTTTAAATGTCAGAGCTGCTTCTAAAGATAAAGGAATGTCTACGTTACTCTTACCTGTTTTCATTAAACTTACTTGAATTAAAATCTCTAAAGTGTCTGTACACTAAATGTGATGTTATTCTTGTTTATTTCTTTTTTTCTCAGGCATGTGTAATTGTGGTTCGCAGCTGCCAGAGCTGCATGGTAATGTGATAGTTCTGGGTGCGGGAGACACAGCGTTTGACTGTGCCACCTCTGCTCTGCGCTGCGGAGCTCGGAGAGTCTTTGTGGTCTTTAGAAAGGGCTTCACCAACATTCGCGCTGTTCCAGAAGAGGTAAAAAAAATCTGTTCGGCAGCACCTGCAGCCAGCGATAAATTCTCTATTGAAAGAACATCTGTATACCCCATGTCCTCAAGTAGACATTTTCGCTTTTTGTCCATTTAAATTACATTTTGTGTGGAATTTAAACTGTTCTAAGTTTCTTGTTTTACTGCAATTTTGGCAAACTGTCTTTCATTCTCTTTCTATCAGTATCTCGAATTACACAAAACTACCCTGATTAAATGGTGTAAAATTATTACACTGGAAAATGTAAAAAATAGCCAAACACACTTAAAACAAGATTAATTGACTTGAAGTAAAATTGCAGATGCTAGTAAGTCTTGTTTAAAAGAACAAAATTCAAAGATAACATGACAAAAAAATGCAACATGTTTTATATGAACATGTTTTATAATAGTGTTTAAAAAAACATGTAGAACTCAGAAAGTGCAGTTTTATAGCACTATCTTTATTTTCCTGTTCTATTATAGTCCTGTTCCTGTGTTGTTGTTTTTTTTCACTTCTCAATTTCTCCATGCAACAGAAATGTACCTCACACGAGGAAGAATATTTGATCTGTTTCTTTCCTTTTTTACCACCATGGATAAAATTGCAAATCATTTTGTGTTGTAGGGGGAGGTAAACTGTGGTAATAAGCTGTCGTCCTGAGTTTTAGTTCTCTCCCAGTCACTTTCTGAATTGCCCACTGCTGATGCTATTTCTACCAGTTTTTTTCAGTCATTACTACTGACTGCCATTGTTTCGTGTTCATAATGTGCTGTATGTGACCATTATTGTGTTGTTTATTGATGTTTTGACTGTATGGACTGTTTAATTCTCTGAATAATTTTCTGTAGCATATCTGTCCTTTGCATTTTCCTACAAATAATTCCTACAGTAACCATGTGAATTTACAGGAAAGTTGTATGGTATTGTAAACTTAGGAGTACACTAGCATTTAGCACTAGCATGATCTCGATAACAGGCCAACAGGCAAAACTTCCAAATTGGTCAAACAATAGAAGACAGGCAGTTTTTGAAACTTGTATGAAAACAATAATTATTTTTGCAATTCAGTTTAGTTCAGGTAGTGTCACAGAAATTACACTCTTTAACTTCCATGTACTTTAACTTTATCATGTGCTGCACTTGGTGATTTCTTACAGATGGTACAGAAGGAAAGTCCCAAAATGGATATAATATATTAAGGAAATGTAAATTAAGCCTTGAGTAAAGTTATTTTAATTATCCACCTTTTCTCTAGAACCTGCCCAACTGAGAACTAGCCAAGTTTAGAAAGCCATTTCTCAGTTATTACAGCTATTTTACACAATTCTATCTTTTAGTGTGGAATAGTTACATGAAATATTAATATTAATGTTGTGAAATATTCTAAAAAAATTAGTTTTAAATGGAAACGTATTGAAGTTAACATATTTAGCTATAAATTACACAGCAGACAGGGAATAGAAGCGATAAAAGTCAGATCTAAAAAGCGAATGGCTTTATTTAATGGACTGAAATGACAGTAAAGAGATTAAAAGTCAAATATCTCTGCGAAATGAAATCTAGCATAAGGTAAGATGAGATAAATGAGTCTAAATTAAATATACGGCATGCTGTGTGAAAGATAGAAGATAAAAATAAATACGGTTGCATGTATTTACTTAGATTCAACACAAGACTAAGGTTAAAGACACCTTGACTTTACAATCAGAAAGTAGTTTGTACATAACTGTGCATATCACATTATCGTTTATCACATTATCAAGTTATGCTCATCATAATACTTACCTGGTACCTATACTTGGTACCTATACCTGGCATATGAGTACACATTTAACACACAGTTGGCATTATTAATACTTAATGATATCAGTATCATGTAAATGTAACAATAATATTAATAATATTAGTAATAATAATATTACTTTAAAAATGCAAAAGAATACCCCTACATTATAGCTATTTTACAGTGTTACCAGATTGTTTATTTGTTGACACTAAAAGTTTGAATCGAAGAAAAGATTATGCTGGTTAATACAGTTAACTATTTTTTAATATTTAAATGGCAGAACATTATAGTAGGTATAGTTATATTTTTGTGGTATGTGGTATGCTTTCTAATCTCTGCTTTTGTGTGTGCTCTGTTAAAACATGAACAGTGGTCTGCCTGTGTGAAAAAGCTCACAGCGAGAGGCAATATCAATTTTTCAGTTTATACAAAACAGTTCATGAATAGCAATGGAATTCATTTAAATCTTGCGTTTCCAGTACCGCTCGCCAATTTACACTGTATACTCGCCTAGTATCTAGGTTAGTTGGTGTCAAAGACAATAGATTAGAGATTGAAGTGATTTTCATTGCTTTACCCACAGTAAATATTCCTGTATCATGGAAAAACCACAGAGCTGGAATTGAAGAGGAGTTTATGAGGAAAAAAGTAAGAGAAGTTTCTGTAAAGGTGACAATGTTGAGCTGCTGCAGTGGGCAGCACTTTATCTAATGAGATTTATTTTTCCGTGGAACTTTTTAACAAAGTAATTAAGACATATTCTTTTCTCAATGACAACTGTTGCAACGCTGCCATGGAAACAGTGACAGGAAAGTTAAACTTAGAAATGTGTAACTACAGCAACTATTAGCTCTGCCTTTGCTCTGTGAACGTTCAAACAGGGTGTGCTAAATCACTGTGCCCATAAATTAAGTGTCCTCATAATGGAGGAGTGTTTTTTATCTTTGATTGTGGGTGTTAGGTTTATTTCTTAATGAAACGTTCACATTTGCATTTAATGCATTTAGCAGTCGTTCTTTCTTAGTGCTTTAGCGTCACACATAATACCGTTGTGGTTAACAGATGGTAAGCATGCAATTTAGAAGGGATAAAAGAAAAGAAAAAATTTTGCTGTATAATTACAAACAAGTTTTAACGGTTACAAATACACATAATACAGATACAGTAAAATCCACAGCAAACAAGCAAGCCAACTCAAATACTGTTGAAAGAGCAGAGAGTATTTGGGAGGGTTAAATATAGTATCTGTACAGGCTGTAGAATTTTGAATACTGTATACATCGGGAGGCCAGCCAGCAGTGATTTGCAGCAGTCAGTGAAAGAGCAGACAAACTCCTGTATCAGAATCTGAGTAGCTTCTCTGGCAGGACAGGAACAGGGTCTGTCTGTGCAGGCGGTTTCTGATTGTCTTGCCTGTGGTAAGAATGACGGCTTGTAGTCCAGTGTGACACTAAGATTTTTGTCTCTCTGTGTGGGTGGGATAGATAAGTTGACTTTTTAAATAAAAGTGTGATGTTTTTGTGTAGGTGAGCAGCAGTTCTGGTTTTTATATTTTATTTTTAGGTGATGGCTGCTCATCTGGGGAGGGAAAGAATGAAATGATTATCAGTTGCAAAGAAAAAGCTATGCTAGATGATAACTTATTCAGTCATGTGGTGTAAAAGGAGAATAAAAGTGGTCCAATAACAGTACTCTGTGGTACCTCAGTGATTATTGGTGTGGAGAGGAAGTCTTTTCTTTCCATGGAATCTGATTTATCCTGAAAGAAGTTAGATATATTTCCATTGGTAGGGTTGTTGTTATAGATGTGGTGTGAGGTCTGGATGAACGCTGCATCCTCTAGGACTTTCCTCTAGGAGGAAAGGTGGTTAACATTCTGTGGTTTTGGATGTCTGATGGGTTAAGTGTTTTGTAGTCATGAGGGTCATGGCCAGAAGTTAAGGAGGTGAGGTGATGGTGGAGATGATGAATGGGAGTAGATCCTGTAAGATGGAGAGTAGCGGGGGTGACTTTAGGGGGTCAAGATTCTTGGATTCTTGGACTGTAGGATTTTGTGAACCTGGTCTGTGGGTAAAGGAGAGACACTAGCAGTTTTTAAGGGGTTTTTGTTGCAGTAGGGTTCCGAAGGAGAAGAAAATGATGCACTGATGGTCAGAATCTTGTTTTAGAAGAAAGTGGCAAAGTTTTCAGGAAAAAAGAAAAAGAGTTGGTAAAGCTTCAGGGCTAAGTAGTCAAGAGGAGGTGCAGAAGTTATTTCAAGAGGAGGTGCAGAAGAGGCAACAACGTAAAGTCTTAATAGAAGCTTATCTTAGCTAGTGTGATTTCAGCAGAGAATGCTGCAAGTGGTGAACAGGATGAGGCAAGGTCACCTGTTCTAGATATCTGAACCTGGTTAAAAGAAAGAAGCAGGCAAAATAATACTACTAACAATAATGCTGCATCCGAGCAGCCTTAACATTTTTCTTGTAATAATAGAGTATTCTTAAAGTTCATAATTTAGTTTAATATATTTATTCATGTCATATTTTTATATTTATAAGTTAAAACATCAGTCTTGTACATCACACAACTGTAACTATAATGTTTGTGTAAATGCATTTAAACAGCTATGAAAACAGCATTAAACAGACCATAATAAATACAACCTAATGCCATTTTAGATGCAGCTTCAGTGGCAACTCTTTAAATATAGCTAGATATATATTATATATAAATATTTAGTGTAAATATAGCTTGAGAAGCACTGGAGGCAATGGTGCCTGTGAGGGGCTTAGGAAGGTGTTCATCATTATGAAGTTAGCTGAGGAACCAGGTGGATGATGGATAACTGTAGCGCTGAGATGTGGGCTTCAGTGCGGATACAAACAATATAGTAAAGAGCAGTTTGAGAGAAGGGATGAAAGCTTCTCTCCTCGAGTGCCTCTTTGGGGAACATCACTGTAATTGTATGCAGTGTGTTGACACAAGCAGTGAAGTGAGAGAGTGAGGATTGTGAATCTAAGTTAATCTGCTCGGTGCAACTTTCCTGAAAAAGATTAACACATATAGTGTGTCCTGAGGGCAGAACAAGTCAATGTAAAGCTATTGAAAAACGGGCCTGAGCTGTGGAAGGCATCCAGAGAGAGATAGTGCTCTTCCATTAGTGTTAAATATAAGGGGATAAACACTGAATCTAACTTCAAAAGATTGTTCCAGGTTCAATATTAGTTAAGCCCTATTGACTGTATTTGTGACACAATGTTGATTACCACAGAAAATAATTTAGACTCCTCTTTTAGTTTTTGCAAGAAACAAAAATTACGGTAACACTAGGGCATTTACTGTAATGAAGTACACAGAGCCAGGCAGTAGTTATTAAATTAATACTGATTGCAAAGTATAGCCGCAAGACCTAAATTTAGTGTGTGATACTGGTGTGATAGAATCACTTACGGACCTTGTCTGTGTGAAGGTATAATCTCTTCAGTGACCACTTAACTCCAGTAAACATAGTACTGTTGCATCATATCCTCCAGGATACCAGGAAAGGGCTGTTTACATCTTTCATAGGTAATGCATAACCACATGTTCATCCATATTGAAATATATTCTCACCTCAAAAAGAATGCTTTAGACAGCTCAGATAAAAAGGTTTTTACTGAATTATTCATATACTGTAAGTGCTTTAAAAATTACAAGCCTCACATTTTTGCTTTAAATTTTTCACAATTATGGAAATATTTCCATTGTATGTGTTTCTATTACATTTTGTGTAAAAATAAAAAATGAAGGATGTCTCAATATTTCCTGTGGTAATTGACAATATGCCACAAATGCTGTCAATAGAGCTTAACTTGTATCGAGCACATTCCATCGAACACTGTGTTTTGTTTTTCTAAAGACAAATGCATTCAGTTATCTTCACTGTATCCCAGGCATAAATGCTAACAATTAATATCAATGCCTTTGGTCTTATCTCTGTTCTTAAGATGGAAGTGGCCAGGGAGGAGAAGTGTGAGTTTCTGCCTTTCCTGTCACCTAGTGAGGTCATCAAGCGAGATGGGCGTGTGGTTGGGCTGCGGTTCTGCCGCACAGAGCAGAAGGATGATGGCACCTGGATCGTGGATAAGGAGCAGATTGTCCATCTCAAAGCCGACTTCATCATCAGTGCCTTTGGTTCCATGCTGAATGATCCTGCAGGTGAGGTCACAGTTTAAACCTAAAGACAAAACTACTGTAGCTGGTATTTACTAAGCTTAAGTTTGTCTGGGCTTATTAATATTTTTTAAGTTTTTGAAATTGAATATGTGGTGCATTGTTAGACTCCAAAAAAAAACAATAGATTAATTTCCCATGATGCTTAGACTGTATTTGTTTACCAGGCAGTACAGTCTGAAGGTACCCAACGGAATTACTGCATTACATATATTTATTTTAGTCATTGCATGCACTCTGCATTTTATTGCATTGCAAAGTGGACCAGCCAGACAACTGGTTCAGATGTTTATTTTCCTTTTGGTGCAGTTTAAAAGAGGCACATTGAAGCGTAAGAGCGCATGATGGTGTACCTGTGGTCCATGTGAAAGATTTCCCCAGCCAGTCATCACAGAAAGCAGACTGTTCCCTCGTCAATAAGCATTCAGCATCGCCCCACTTATCTTTCCTTAGCAGATTTTAGTAGCCACAGTGTGATAACCATCACTCTGAGGGAGAGGCAGGAGATGATAAGACCCTCAAAACGAGAGGCTTGTTTCATTATGGGAATCCTTTATCAATCCGCCATCACAAATACAACCTTATTTCACCAGATTACCTCAAAATATCAACCACACATTCATATATTATCTTTGAATCACACAAACTGTGGTTTTTAGCTGTTTGTGTGTCTAGAATTAGGTCCAAACGTCTTGTGAACCAGTAGTGAAATTGCTACTATTTTTCTATCTGATTATTTGTTTATTGTTAAGCTGTGTTGGTTTAATTCTATGTCTGTTAGCTTTGAGGTAATCTTAATACTGATGTGCATTGATTACATCACACCCTGACATCCTTCCTCAGTAAGAAAAGCCAGAATGAATACTGTTATTTCAGCATATGATATTTCTCCAAGAAGGATATGGAGTGCTTTAATGGAAACAAGACAATCTGACCTTTTGAAGTTACAAATTTGCTCTTTTGAACAGAAACCATTAGAAATACTGTGAGTTTCTTCTGTAAAAATCTGATTCTTTGTTTTGCACACTTTATTGAAATATTTAACTTTGATTTTGAATCCCAAATTTTTAAAAGCAGGCTCAGTTTGTTATATCATTATATATATTTATATAAATATATGTATATCTTTGGGTGTGTGTTTGTGTGTATTTAGGGTGTGTATTTGACAGCCTGCATTCATCCAGCTATTTTTCATCTCCTCATGTTTTTTTTTTTCATTTTTACTTAGCGTTTTGTTGTCCCAGTGTTGTTGCTCTCCAACGACCTGTCATCCATCCTAAACACTGTAATGTCTCTGAGCGGAGAGTCGTTTCATCACTGACTTGAAGCTCAGAGATAGCAAGCTTATAAATGCCACTCACTCTCCGCACCTTGCCCAAGATATGAATTACTTATCCACTCCAATGGCCAGCGGAGCCGACAGAAGAGAGCAGCGTCGCAGCGCAGAGAATAGAAAAGCTGAGATAGCGAGAAATTCTCCTCCTGCAATCTTGGGTGGGCAGGCTGGCTGGTGATTAGATCACCGCTGGCCAGCGGGATGGGCAGCTGAGTGGCCACTTTTACCACTGTGCTAAACCTTTGCTAGGCCCCCTGAAGCATGACGTTAACCTGTCTGTGCTCAGATCGTTGGGCCTGTGCAATATTGTGACTGTTGTGGGTCATCCAGTGACTTCATCAATTGATTAGCGAAGGTGAGCATGTTTCTACATATAGATTTTTTGCACTGTTTCATCAATGTATCTGTTTTTTGAATGTAAGAACACATTTTACATAAACCCCACCAACACCATGAAGCATATTAGATCCTGGTCGTTTGAACCGAAAACAATTCTAATTATGCAAGCCTTGCTTAAGACTGATTAATCATTCATACAGTCCATTGGCCGTTCTGAATACATGTAGTTTTGCACATTCTTGTTTGTTTAAATGAATATTGTCATTTTTTTGCCTTTACACTAATGTATGTTAATGTTGTCTTTCTTTCATCCATCTAAAATGACTTCATCTACTCTAAGCTGTTGCCTTTTGTCCTGCCAGTGTCTTTCTCACTGTATTTCACACAACAGCATGCATTCCATCTTCTAATGGAGCTTGGCAATGAGCAGTTCTATGAGAAGTTACTCTGGAGAGTGCTACTGGATTCTGAGAGAAGGCCATTTCATTTAAGGGGAAGATCTCAGGAGTCCCTTACATTTGTCACACTCTGCTGACTGTGTGTGTGTGTGTGTGTGCATGAGAGGGGGGGGGAGAGAGATAGGGGTAAAAGCGGGGGTATGAGGATGTGTTTTTGTGTTGAGGCCGGCAATCTTCATGATCAGTGGAGCGTCAGGCGAGGAGAGCTGACGGAGGAACCGAGGGATTCATATTGAAGAAAGAAACACAAGAACAATATACTTGACAATAACAGGCATGGAGAAAGCATCAACAAGACTGTCAGGGTTACAAATTTCTCTGCTTGTCTCATGCAGGCATCTGCACAGACTGTCACGTCTTCATTTTCAGCTTAAATAACATTTAACAATCACAGTGAGGTGAACAGTGACCCCGAAAATTATTTAGACACTTAAACCTCACTTAAAAATGTTTAAATGTCAATCTATTATGTAACACATCAGGACAACAAGCAGATTTTGTTTGGGAGACATTTAGCATGGGTAAACATTAAACAAAATTTTACAAAGGAAAATAACTTATAAATTGTATAGTAATTTAGAAATAAAAACAATCTTAAGGGTTATTTCTGCTGGGCTAATAATTTTTCAGCAATGCACACTTTTTGTGTTTAGGTGTCAAGTCAAATAAGTCTGGATTGACAGGTTATGCCTATAATGACACTTTATTTTTGGTCAGCTGTCTCTTTAAATGTCCAAATACTTTACTGGGGTTGTCATATATACAGTATTGGTTGTACACCAGTATGCCTTGCTCAGTCATAACAATCAAGAGCTTTTCACTTGCTACAGCAGTGTCACAGCTACAGCAGTGGTTTGATGTGTGTGACGTTATGTGCTGTCACAGTGGAAAAGGCCATGGACCCAATCAAGCTGACTGGATGGGGTACACCTGAGGTGAACAGCGAAACCATGCAAACAAGCGAACCCTGGGTGTTTGCAGGCGGAGACATCGCCGGCTTGGCCAACACCACCGTTGAGTCTGTCAATGATGGCAAACAAGCTTCCTGGCACATCCACAAGTACATCCAGGTGGGCCCTCCACTCAATAAGCCAATCCATCTCATTCTGAATTTGGACGTCTTGCACAACATACTTAGTGTTTGGCCACAGTTGTGTGTAGCTGTGAGAGCATGCTTCACATTATGTGTCAGTGCCAGCAATTTTCAGCATTAGCGTAGCACTCAAAGTTTTATGCTAACAGTTTTTATAGCGAGGGCATTATTCCACAGGGACTTTTTTCTCAGGGTGACATCTTGAGTGCTTTTTGGCTAAGGCACTCAAACAGTAGAAGTTTCTTCCTTTCGATTTCCAAGCTAAAGACTGTTTTCTGTGATTTTGTGCTAAAGACTAAGTAGCGGCATGCAGAGAAGGTTCATGCAGAGGTTAATCGCTAATGTAACTGTGGCCAGAGGAAGTCACGCTGAAGTGTTTGTTCGGCAAATCCATTCCCCCCCAAACCATTCTGTAATTCTGGACTACAGAGAAGAAGCTGGTTAAATATTTGCTAATGGGTTCAGCAGTTCAAGATCACGTAAATCATTGGAAGATCACAGTTTGTTGTAGGTGTTTTGGTTTTAGGGGTTAGAGATTTTCAGCAGTAAGAGATGTTCTGTTCTGTCATTGTACTTGTTTATCTCTGTGTTTTAGCTTTCAAACTGTGTTTCTCTACAGTCTGATTTTTGGAGTTGACAACCATGTTGGCGAACAGGTGTCGAGTCATTTTTATTTGTGTAGAGCTTTTCACAGTATGCATCGCTTCAAAGCAGCTTTAAAAAAAAAGTCATACTGTGGTGTCTTAATATTTTTTTTATCCAGTACCTGTTAAGCAGTTGAGTGCGAACGTCCCTGTTACATTAATGTATTTTACTTTACGCCCCCAGTGAACAATCCAAGGGTGCCTTTGGCATGAAACAAAAATCTTAATAAGATGTTAGCAGTAAAAAAACTTTAAGTAGTTTTCTTAATAAAGTAGTGAAACCCGGCTCTGAAGGTTGGGGTTACAGGTTCAAATAGTTAAGCTTTTTCTGTACACTCCATAGTCACAAATTAGGCTACAGTACACCTAAACATCACAGTGACTTCCATAACACCAGACAGGTTTATCACATGAAACACAGTGTTGTATAATAAAC
>JBAJNP010009929.1:0-17245 GCA_036877545.1 Yasuhikotakia modesta | reverse complement strand
TCAATTTTTTTGACATTCTATATTCTACAAACATATTTTTCAACATTTTCATCCCATCATGTAGATAAACTTGAAACACACATTATATTAATTGCAGCTTTGGCAGAAAATCATATGTGTTTTGTCTGCTACTAAAAATATCACGTCTCCAAAGTTGCATTTCCTGTCCTTATAGACACTCTCGGGTTTCTTTTAGTGGGAATAATCAGTAATGCTATTTTCCACATCCCACACTTTTTGATATGCACGGATAATGAGGAAAAAAGCTATAAGCAGAAACATGTTGAAAAATAATACTTTCATTATGGTTTAATGTGCTGCTGCTCTGGGACTTTTCTCAACCTCCAGGAAACAGCTACAGATTATTAGCTGCTACTCCAGAAGATCCAGCGAAACTGCCGGTACTGTTTAGAGTCTTGACCTGGTTAAATGCACAATTGGTTGCCTAAATTGTAGTGCTGAAAAGTTTATAAGGTTTTCACTGCAGTTTCTCTGGACCAGTTCATAATTCATGGAAACACATAAACATAGCTGTCAGGCTACTGTATGGCTGTACAGTATGTCAGTCTTTAAAGAATGTTGTATGTACAGCCACACAAGGGAAATTGATTTTTCATGTGTGTGTGTGTGTTTGTGTGTGTGTGTGTGTATACATTTATACATAAACAGCAATAATATATAAACTATATGTATTTAACATAAACCATTTTATGATATATTTATGAATTTTTCTCTTTCACTTAACTTGAGTGTACCATAGTTTCCTGTTAATAGCAGGTCATGTCTGCTTCATTTATCTGTCTAATAATCTATTTTTCATCCTAGACCATGGGCTTGTTTACCTGTACCATTAACAAGCTTTAATCCATCGTTCATCATTTCTCCTGCCACCGGACCTCTCCACCCCACTGCACACTGTAATAAGATATAATTTTACAATAAGAACAGCTTTGTGCATCACAATACACCTCCTCTAATGCACAATACATTAATTACTCATAAACTGGCCTTCAACATAAACGATGAAGGCAAGCAAATAAGCGCCGTACAAGCTACGTACCTGAAAGCAATTGTAATTAGAAAGACCGGATTCACGTTATTAGAAAATAATGATAGTGGATGTGACAGATGTAGTTGTAGCATAGCTCTGTGTGTCTCTGCTGAACTCGCACTATGTGCCTGTGTTGACAGTGGAGGAACTGGACAGGTGTGTGTATGTTAAACGCTAGTCGGTTTTTAAGCATATTTTTGGCTTTCGCATCAAGTCGTTATCCTGCCTCCTGTCTTTCAAAGAAATGTCAAAGCAACTTCTCAAAAACACCATATGCTGTTCTCCCAGCTATGAATATAAAATCTATCTTTTTTTAAAATAAAACCTTAATTTTTCCTTCTTAAACCTTAACTCTTCCCCCTTTTTCTCTCAGATCCTTCAAAATAAAAATTTTAAGTGGTTTATTGACTTTTTTCAGCAGCAGATGTCTTCAGCCCCAAAGTGATTTGCTTGATATTTCCGAGCTAGTTTTGCAAGCAATTTAGTTATTTGTAGTAAATGCTCTTTGTAACATTTCATTTACCATTTAATCTAATTCTACATGACTTCATGGACTCGAGTCTGTAAGACTGTTTAATTGGATAAATTACCCAAGGATTGATTTGGATAGTCCATTATTAGAGACAGTCTCTCACAATTCAATCATTAACAATGAGTGTGTCTCCATCGTAACAGATTAGAATAAAGCAGATCGTTTGATATCGCTGCGAGTTCCAATTGAGCAAACGTTCTTTCATGGATAAACATTTTAAAAGGAGGAAGATCAGCTCATTAATTATGCAGCTGTGATTGTCAAAGATAAAAGTGAGATTGGTGTTTCAAGTTTGTATAATGAGTTCTTCTCCAATTTAAGATTTGTTTATCTGTTAGTGCTGATAAAGTGTCTCTCTCTCACTCTCTCGCTCCTGCTTTCTCTCTCAGTGTGGATTTGGTTCACGCTCAGCTCCGTGTGTGCGAAGGCCGCAGTCTTCCCGAGTTGGGTCTTGAACAGGACAAGATCCGCATCAATGGTTCTGCCATTCAGTGCCGCGTCACCACGGAAGACCCCTCCCGTGGTTTCCAACCCGACACCGGGCGCATAGAGGTATTGCCCTTTACTGTACAGTCACTTCAACAAAACAAGCACATTTCCCTCTCATTCCCATTAATTTGTCCAGTTTTTACGTTTGGAGTTTTGCTATTGTTTTGGCTAGGACGGAGCACTGAGAACAGAATCCGTTTCTTTCTCACCAAAGGATTGCACCTTAAACTGTTTTTTTACAAGCCGGCCATTAAAGTGGCCACATTTATCTGACCATCTCCGAGCACTAAAACAACACACACAAACTCGCTCACACACTTTTAGAGTGGCATTATTTTGATGAGTCATTCGGCAGTAAGCATTGATTGAAAGCGATTTTCAGGGAGAGCTCTTATGGAGTTGAAAAAGGGACAACCCGCACTCCGCACTGCTCAATTTGATGCACCATTCTGTTCCAACGCAGACGTTTTAATGTTAGTGAGGGAACCATCACAGAGGGCAATCAGCCCCATCTGTTTGTGCTGGGCGGCACTGAAGAACTGCACTTAGCTCTCTGCTTATGGGGGATGAAATTTGACTTCGTATATTTGCCACGGAGAATAAACTAAACTAAATAAACTAAAAACATATCAGCCTGCTGGAGCTGAGAATATGAGTAATCGTACATCATTACTCAATTTATGATGTTTTATTCTAGGGGACTTTAGCCAGATATCATTAGGGTTAAATTCTTTTATTTAGTTTAAAAGTACAAAATATCCATTTTGTGCCTATTAAACTTTTGTTTCTGTTAATAATAACTTTTCTGAATAGGAAGCACTTGATTTGGATTTGAAATCTTATTATTACGTATTTTTAAGTCATTGTGACGCTTGATATTTCTGTGTATACTTTTATTATCTTTGAGCTGAAAAGTCAAACAAATTATGCTTCTACTTTTATATTTTTATGCTGTTGATTTGGGGTCATTTTGACCAGTTTTAGGATTTGGCAGTTTTAATAGAACTTAATGTCAATGATTCAGCCTGAAACATTTTCTACAGATGTGATTTGACCACAGGAAAGTAAAATTAATAATTACATGCATCAAATACAGCGACGCTGTTGTGTCAGTTTGATCATGTTCATATAAATACTAGGATGTTTTATGGCACATTTTATAATCTACAAAATCAAAGTCATGCTTTTTTCCACAGGCAGACTATGGAAAAAACATTTAGTTTTACTGTGATGAGTAAAACTAAAATGAGTAAAGAACATAGTTTCATTTTTAAGAAGTGAAAGTTTCATTTACCCTTAAATATTCAGGACCAATTACATTTGATTCTGAAATTGTCATTATTTAGTTTTAAGTGTATTTAGTTTTAAGATAGTTACTTGTTGTGAGTTACAGTCATTTTTATGCTAATTTTATATTACCTTTTCATATTTTTAATATTTGGGCTTATGGTTTGACTCGTCATTTAGTAAGATTTTGACTGCATTCTTATATCTAAGTATAAATAAAATATTAGTATTTTATATAGAAAAATGTGCTACTTTAACATGATAATAATTTGCTGATCAGAACAGGGTGGGGGTCCACGCGTATAGCCCCTCTGCAGCTCTGTGTCTCAGAAAAAATGACATGCTCGCCAACATTCGCACCCCTACATTGTTGTTGAAAAATTGAGATGCTTTGAGCATCATTTTGTAATCAGAACATCTCTCCCTGAATGGAAATTGGTTTGCAATGCGAGCTGCCCAAACATTTTTGCTCCTACAGTAGTTAGAAGATTAGAAAAATGTTTGGTATAAGGCAATGTAACGTTTCATCTTTCATGTCGGAATTGGATGTGCTGCTTGACACATCAGAGACATTAGTGTTGTTAAAGTTTAGGAAGTTAGACCAGAACCCCTTTGGAATATAACAGAAACAAGAGTTCCTCTCTCATTCTCTCCAACTCACCTGTTTTCTCATTATTTCTTACATCTCGTCTGTCTGAAATCTCCCTTTATCTTCAGTTTTTCTCTGTGTGCCTCTCTTCAGCTGGCTGTAATAACAGATACCTGATTCTCATGAGTGCTTGAGTTTCTGTCTGAAACATAACATGTGATTACTATTATTTCCACAGTGCATGTACACCAAAGATACAAAAGGATGCAAAAAGTGTTCATTAATTGGTGAGTAAGACACCATGTTGTGTGTTAGAGAGCTGAGGGACGGATTTAGGGAATTCTATCCTTTTATCCTTGTTTTTTGAGGCCACTTTCATTAAGTTTTACTTTGGTGTTTGTGTTGTTGTTCGTATCAGAAGCCACCAGTTGACAGTGTACCGTTAATGATAAATTACAGCAATAGATTTTCTGAAACTAAAGTTTCTGCTTATAACTTACCCTCTGACTCTGTTATGTTAGCTAACATTTCTAAATGTTATCAAAACATTCTTGCAGTAATGTTAGTAAAACATTTTTTTTACTGTTTTATATATATATATTTATATAAATACAATTTAATAACTTGCATTGTTAGTGGAATGTTTTATAAATGTCAGACAATTTGAATAACGTTCTTTTAAACAAGCAGTAACATTAATGCAACATCTAAAAAACTGGGGGTTTTAAGTGTTTCTAGAACATTCCAAAAAATGTTTGGGAAACGTTTTTACAACCTAAAATTGTCAACTGGGTAGTTCCTTATGGTTTATATATGGCCTTTATGATGCTTTGTGTTGTCCTTCATAGAGCTCATAGGAGACAGCATATAGGGCCCTACACTTATGTTCTATGGTAAAGAGCAACTCCTATTAGGAATTCTGCCCAACATGTCTTGGCTGGAATGGCATGAGGGCAAGTAAATAATGTCAGTATCCTCCAGAATTTTAATATGTTCTGTCACTCAAACTTGCATGTGTCCTTCCCTCTCATTTTTTCCCACTTTCTCTGTGCTTAATTTTTCCTCTCCTGGCTGGACATACTCTGAGAGTGGCGGGTTCTGCAAACAGAGATGTAGTTCAGCCGTAAAATGTGTGTACCTAAAAAATACACTGTTAAAAATGCATGGCCAAACATAATAAATCCTGAGGTGGATGAATAAGTCATGGCTTGAGTGCTTTGAAGAGGCCGAGAGAAACACGAGAGAAAGCACAGCGAGAAAGAGCTTAAAATGTCTGGCCCAGCATGAGATCATAGCGTTTTAGCCAACCGCGAGAGAGAGAATGAGATAAAGAGGTGGAGAAATAAAAGACAGACTCCCCGAACACACTGTCCATCAGATAAACAGCGGGAGCGAGAGAGAAATTGGGCGGTTGAATTAAAGACTGTTTGAGAATAGATTCCTCATGGCCTGCCAATAGAAAAGTCAAAGGAAGACAGGTGTGGAGTGTGGATGGGAGGGACATAAAGTTTGATGGAGGGAGCGAGAAAGGGAGAGAGAGGTAAAGGATGGATGGATGTGCAGAGTGGAGGAGAGACAGATGCAGACAGTGATGTATTACAGGAATGGTGATAGGAGATCAATGGCAAGGACGAACTGAGAATTGCGCTCTGCCTGCGTGAGAGCGTGTGTCGCATGTCTGGCGGCGCCCGCGCATGCGACCGCTTCCTCCGTGCAATCAGAATAGATCGAATTCCTCTCTCAATCACTTGATCATCTCTTTCACTCCACCCCTTCATTCCATCAGCAGTTTTCTCACTGCAGGGACGAAGCGCTGCAGCATGTGTGAAATGCACAAATGCATCCGTTCATACAGTCTTGATATTCAGATGCAGGTACTCCCAGTTGATGCAATGTAGTGCAGTTGATGTTTATTATATACAGAGTACAAAAGATCACATTAAAATCTCTTCCTGTCCATATAAACCTGAAAATTATGTTTCAGGATTTTAGAAAAATTAAACTTTGAAAAGATAATGGGCTATTTCTGTAACTTTACACCAGCTTATCAATCAAATTGTCATGCTGACAGTATAATTTGCGATTGCAAAATAGAAGCATTTTTTCCCTTGCAATTTGAGGCTTTTAGTTCTCATTGTTCATATACATGCATGTTTGAGCATTAATTCAGCTGGAGGTCATTGTTATGCAACAGAGATACACACAGAATAATGTATTTAAAATATACAGCCGTTATGCATGTACTTATAAGCCATCATTTTATGTTTCTAAAGTGCAAACACAAAGACGCTGCACATATTAGCATTCATGATGTGGCTTTACTGTACATAAAAGAGCTTTCACCGTGATAGGGATACAGTAAATATGAAACGGCATACAGTAGGAAGCACAGAGCATTTTTCTCTGATAAACATTTCATTGCTTTCTATGAGGAAATATTGTTATGAAAACTAGCATTATAATTACTCGTCTCATCAATGTGATATTAGCCTTGTTATCTTGATTAGGCGATCTTCATCATCCACAAGCTTATTAATATTATGATTATCTCCATCATCTCCAGTCTCATTTGTTTAATAATTCACACACACACACACATACAGGCAGACGTCACCAGTGCTGAGCCGAGGTTTGGGGTCAGGTTAAAATTGTTTATCATAGCGGTCGGTCAAACAGGACAGTGGAATATCTTAGACCACACAGAAATGAGTAACACACACACACAAGCAGTTTGTATAGCTTCTTTTTTTTGGCAATTATCAAGCACTGTTTTCGGTCCTTATTTTAACAGTGACATTAAGACGTTATTTATTGTGTTTACAAAGGTGGTCCCCACATTGTAGGCCATGCCCCCCACCTGGACAAACACACAGACAATCATACATCTCTGCTGGTGAAGGGTGTCAGATCTGCTGTGTTTATTCCACTCATCTCACCTCGATCTATAAGCACAGCAATAAGAGCAAGAAGAAGTGATGGATTGTTATGAGAGAGAGTTGGGCAGTAACCGCACTGAGGGGTGTGGATGGAGATATAGAGATGTGAAGAGAGAGGAGGGGCTTTGATGTCTTCACTGCTTAATGTATTCCATTCATTTCGGTCTACTGCTGCTTTCCTGCAGAGCCCAGGAGGTCTCACACGCACACACACACACTCATGCATAGACCTCCCACACTAAACTGCATCGCCGCCATAATTAATTCAGTAGAGATCTGATAACTGAGTAATTACAGGTGTAGGGCACACAGACACACACACAGACACACACACACACACACACACAAACTCTTACCTTTCTTCTGTTTACTAGCGTGTGGTGGAGACATTTCTAAACACTCTCTGAGGAATACAATAGTCTGTGGTTTGACAGCACATGTCAGTGTTAAAAAATCAACTTTTTTATTAAGGGACAATATTTTGGAGTTTTTTTCTTCACAGTTTGTATTTCCGGGGCTTATTTTATTTTTCTGTGAGAAATCACCTCGTATTAGCTAGACTTTTAACAACACTGTCCTCTGAGGCAGTGAATACAAATATCTCACAGCTACAGGTCACAATGCAGTTTCTTGAGGCACTAGTCTAATACCAAAGTCATAACTAGATAGAACTAGAACACAATGTTATGAAATACACCAGGGTTAGATAAGGAGGAATTAGACACATTCTTTAGCCCCAAACCCTGGTTCTTTATTGACTCTGACACATGTGTGTGTGGTCTATATTCCTTTGACAAATTATTTGATATGTTTTAGGCCTAAACCTCAGTTAACCAGAGAATATATAAAGAGGAAAAGATAGATAACTTGGCTTTTGGTTTAGAGAACATTTGTATTATTTAGCATCACTTGTTTGTTGTCTTTGCACATGAATTAGCTGGACCAGTTTATATTGTTTTGCATGATTTGAACTCACAAAGCCTGTTGACTTAAAAATGTCACATGCAATTAGGAATATATGGTCTCCCTTCCAAAACCCTGAATAGTAAACAGCTGTACTGTGAGCGTTACCAGAATAATTGACTTGTTTTAAAGTAACTTCAATTACCTAAAATGTGATACATTGGGTAAACAAACTCCAGCAATATACAGTAAGGTCAGCGGTTTCGCTTCTCTGGGCAATGTTTCATATTTGAAGGATGCTGGGACATTTTAACAGGAAACCAAGATGAAGATACAGGTTAGAAATAGGATTTTTGCGGTGCATGCAACTTGATCTGTCAGGAACAGCAGAGAAATATTTAGATATGAATGTGTGTGTTTGAGTGTGTGTGTGCGCGTTTGCTTGATTCTGGACTCCTTCAGCAGGCTGGTTTACATATCTGGAGAGCAGTAACCTGTATGTTTGTGTTGATACTGGCTGGATATCCCACTAGAGGAATTGTGAGCATAGTGATATGACATTTATCATCTCATCAGAGATGTGACTTTGTGCAAATATCACACAATTCCCATGGAAATTCTTGTTGCAAGCGGAGAGTCCTGAAGAGAGCTTGGGCTGAAAGAACAGAACCAGAGAAACGCAAACGTAATGTTACAGCGGCGTGTTGACCTAACGTGCTCTGTTGAATGATATAGTCGTGTCTGAAAAGCATTTTATCTCTCAAACGCTGATGTAGAGCTCATGTTGACTTGTTCATTTTACATCACAGCAGCTCACAGGTCTGACTCATATGACTTATTTACATTAGAGGTACCAGCAGTGATGTCTGTCTGCCTGTTTTATCTGTGCGCAGCCTAATAATTAAATGCCTCATGACTGCAGTGAATAAAATAATGTCTTTGGTTAATGTGCTTGTGAGACAGCGAGAGAGAGAGGGTGAGAGTGAGAGATGCTGGAGAGATCGAGCTTGTGTACGGAGAGCTGTATTAAAAGGCCAGATTGGTGTTTCCATAGTGATGGGTGATTGATGGGTGTTTTGGAGATAAAATAGGTATGGTGTCATAACCTCTAACCCTGTAAAGGTCTAGTACTGTGTGTGTGTGCATGTGTGTGCATGTGTGTGCGTGTGTGTGTGCGTGTGTGTGTGCATGTGTGTGCGTGTGTGTGTGTGCATGTGTGTGCATGTGTGTGCGTGTGTGTGTGCGTGTGTGCGTGTGTGCATGTGCGTGTGTGCGCATGTGTGCGCGTGTATATGTGTGTGTCTCACCTTGCAAGGTTATTCTGTCTCTCGTCTATCTTGTTTTAATTGTGAAGTAAATTGATTCTCTGACTATTCATTTAGGAAAGTATTTCTTGCTTTTTATTACAGCTCTGGCCTCTGTTCTGGTTTACTGGTTTAAAGTAGTTTTAGGCTAATCTTTGTTTGTTTGTTTAGAAAATAAACAAAACAACAAAATTCCAAGTTGCTCAAATTGAATGAATAATTATTGTTTTTTGTTTTTACTTTGTCATTGATTTTTACAACATAAATTTTATAGCATTTTTTGCAAGAATTAATTAATACTCATAGTTTTGTTCCTTTGCATACAGCATGGTCCCTGTGTTACCAGTGTGCCAATTTCCATCTATTTTAGTATCTCATGAAAATTGCTTTTTTTGCATTTATCTTATTCTCCTGTTTTCTTTATATCTGTTTTTCCATTGTCTTATCTCTCGGCATTTCCACCCTGCATTGCATTTTTCCTCATTTCTTCCCATTGTTTTCCTCTCCTGCGCTTTAATCTTTATCTCTCTATTATTCATCTGTCTGTTCTCTCTCTTCACGCACACACATTTCCCAGTTGTTGATGTGTTTTCACACATTCTCATTTTCAATTTAGTTTTTTTAGGCTTCTTTATACGTCGCTTTTCCGAGCCTCAGTCTAGTTTGTCAGTGTTCATTTCTCTCTCTTCCTGTCTCAATAGGCTTCATCTCACCTCACCTTTTCTCGTTGCCCCCTCTGCCCATATATTTGCTTGCATCTGTATAGACTCTGTCTGAACATATTTGTTATGTCTCACGAGGGATATTGTTTTTTCCTTCCTTCCTTTTTCCAATAACATTTTTTTCTGGTTTATCCTTCCTCTCTGTTTCTCTGTCATATCTCAGTATGTTACATCTCTCTCATTCACCCTCTCGGGCTGCTGAGGTTTGGCTCTGTCCTTCTTTTCATCTGCTGCCTGTCAGTTTCTTTCTCTTGTACAGTAGCACCTGTGTTTGCAAGCAGTACAGTCTAATTCAGATTAAAGTAACTATAAAATCTAAATATTTCCTTTTTATGAAATTTTGCAGTGTTTACACAAGCCTTTTTTTTTACAAAAAGAAAATGTGCCCTTGTGATCTTTAATCAAAATCTGAAAATTCGCCTCAGAACATGCAGACCTTCTATGGTGACCTCAGTCTGGGCGGAGCCAGAGCTGTTAACCACTCCCCTCCAATGGTCAATGTGTTGTGAGCCTTAAAATGGCTTCTTTTCCAAATCCAATCAAATTTCACTGAAAAAAACAAACCACACCCTCAATTTTTCACTTTAAATTTCATCAGAACACTGAGGTCAGTTGCAACGTGACTGAAGTCGCATGGACTTCATGGAAGCTCATTTAGACAGGCCTTCCCCATATATTTTGCACTATCCTAAATTCTCTGAATTATGAATGTGTAAGTTTGTGTTGAGTGTTTTTGTGCCCAAGAGTTTGTCTGAAATATTTTTGTACATATGTATGAGTGTATTCTCATATTTTTTGCCACTACTTTCAGTTCCAGACAAATGGCCCTTATCTGTGGTATAGAATATTTTTTTGTCTGCTATGTCTGTCTCTATCTCACTCTGTTTCTTTAATGCAGCCTTAACAAAGACTTCAGTAGTGTTTGAAACCTCAGGTAGCTGTAGTTTTGTTATCGCCA
The DNA here is from genome assembly GCA_036877545.1 of Yasuhikotakia modesta. NCBI lineage: Eukaryota > Metazoa > Chordata > Actinopteri > Cypriniformes > Botiidae > Yasuhikotakia > Yasuhikotakia modesta. The sequence goes on along the minus strand of JBAJNP010009929.1, from coordinate 6,474 downwards.
AAGGAAACGGATTTCAGACAGACTTCCAAAGCACCACAAGATCATGTTTAACGATACAAAACAAATTCAAGTGAGCTTTAGAGATAACCAAGCAACAGTACTTATTTGTTGACAAAACATTTAGTCAACAAATTGTGGCACAAATTGTGACAAAAAAAGTTGTGTCATGTTGATTTAAAAGAACATTTATAAATAAATGCTCTTTTTACTTGCTCAATCAGGCACTATTTTTATTCTGTCCATCAAACACCAAACTTCATGCACAGGTTTGTGGGATATGTTATTAGTGCTTTTTTTCAAAAAGCAACCGGATAAAATCACCTTAGTAGATTTTGACACACCCCACACTTCCTCTCTGTATATTCTCTCTCCCTCTCTTTAATTTGAAGGTGTATGTATAATTCTTACACAACGTAGTAAATTCCTTATATTGTTAACAGCTGTTATGTTTTTAAAGAGCATAAACTCCTACAATCTTTCATTCTCTTCTTTTCTTTGACTGACTCACTGTGTTTTTTTCTAAAACGCTGGCATTGGTCTCCTGCCCTTTCAATGGCAGAGCGCAGATGAGAGGCATTCTAAACAGGAGAGGGGAAGAGAGAGAGAAAGAGACTGGTTATCAGAACTAACAGATGGGTAGCCCCTGCGTTCACTCAAAAAAGACGGAGACCCCTTTCAGGAAGAGGGGACGGAGGCAGTCACAGGGGAGGTGACAGGGCAAGAAATGGAGAAAAGACAATTTTGAGCTCTTCAGCCTCATATCAGTGTGTTTGTGTATGAAAGTGTGCGAGAGGTATAATCCCTTTTTTGTTTGGAATGGATTCTAATTAATTTGTTTTTGTGTATGTGTGTGTTGATTTCACATTCAGGCACTTGAGTGTGAACGTGACAAGTTTAATCCGTTTTAGGTATCCAGGTATGCGTCTGTTGTTGGCGTCCACGTACTGTAGTTCTTTTCACTATCAGTGTGAAATGTGGTTCACGTCTGCTTATTCTGGCAATGATCAGCTGAGACGTTACAAAGCAAATGACCACAGGTCAGAACTATCTGTCTGTTGATCTGATGACTAGTCTGGCAAATATTGGCAGAGATTTAATCTAGTTCTAAAACTAACCTTATTCCAGCCAATCAGTTTAGAGCTTGCCAGATCGAGAAAGTGCTAGTTTTGTGTGCAGTACGAATCAGACAGTCTGTAAATAGATTGATTGTGATCCGTCCGGAGACGTACCAGTTGAGACTAGCCGCCTCTTTCTTCAAAGTCAAGAATTTAGACAGTTTAGCCTATTTACAGCGACGCTATGGATCCTGAGTGTATTCTTTCTTAACAAGTACAAGGTGTATCCCATATGTATGTCTGTCATGTGCACGTCACATCCCACATGGTAACCTAGCAACAACTTGACACTTGTCTCTGACCAAAAAACAAGTGACGGTCCAAAAAAAGCTATCTGTCATGGGTACGAATGTCTCCATGCAGTGTCTTTCTCTAAGAAGAACACAGCTGCCTCTGTGGAGCACACAGCAGAGAGCCAGGGACATCTTCTTCTCTCTTATCTCATCAGAGTGAATGGAGCAGGCTGTGAGAATGCAAAGACTGATAGCATCACCCAGTTTACCTTGTGCTTCAGAATCTACAGCGTGTGGAATAGAAAGATCCAAACACACAAGGCTGGATGGAGAGCGAGAGACCTTAAAAGAGAAAGGAAGAGAGACAGACAGGCGAGGTGACCCAGAGGACGTTTCTTGAACGCACAGAAAAGGAGTGAGAGGCTGACAGATGAAAAACGGCTCTCCATCATTTTGTTCTGTGTGTTATTAATCACCGCACCGCGCTCAGAAATGACATGCCGGTTTCTATACGACACTCGCTGTTTGTTTATTGCTTGTTGCCATGGCGTCTGGTTAATCACACTTAGCAGCACAGCACGATATTGTTAATCACCAGTGAACCGGTTTGTGTCTGTGTGTGCGGGTCACTGCCGGGGTAATGCCACTCAGATTGCTCAGTCTCCAGCACAGAGAGAGAGAGCCAGACTGGATAGTGATGGAGAGTAAGAGAGAGCAACCAGGAATCGTCCCAGCAACAGTTTTTGGTTGTAAGAACGTTTTCCTAACATTTACATTTATTCATTTGGCGTTCATTCATTTCTAGGAAAGTTCAAACATCTATTTTTAAATATTGTAATCATATTTTTACAATTTATAAAAATGAATACAGAAATGTGTTCATAAAAATATTATTTAAACATTTTTAAAGACTGCAACATTTATAAATTCTGTAATTTTTTAAACTTTCCACTAACAACTTAGGAATATGGTTAAATGTATTCATATGTATATTTAAAAACATTCTGCTCACAGTATGCAACAATGTTTTTTAATAATCTGAGAGAAATTTTAGAGAATGTTTGCCAACATTCAGAGAACGTTTCCTGTTAGCTGGGATCACTAGGCTATATGGAGTTGTTGAGCTAGCTTTACAGCTCTCTGGAAATGAAACAAGATATTGATGTTACGTTGTAGCAGTAGGGTGGTCAAAATACTGCTATACTCGTATGAAGACCCTCAAAAAAGCGATACCAGGCTTTTTACAGTATTGATCCTACAGTGTATTGACTCGGTTTGGCACTGGCGTGCTGTCTGACTGACAGCCAGCTACTGTTTAGCGCTTGCATATGTATGTGTGCAGGACTCTGTGAAAGGTCAATGCGCCGCTTGGTCAGTGAGGTGTTAAAGGGACAGCTGACCCAATAATAAACATTTTGTCATTAGTCAGTCACTCATCAAAATTACTGTTACTGTTTAATATGAGTTACATCTTTTCAACAGCACCTGTTGCATACTATTAAAGAGGCGAAGTATTTATTATTGCTTGTTAAACCAAGAAAAATGTCACGTTTACAGTAATACACTTACAGTATTGGCCTGTTTTACTGTGATGTCAGTCAAGCTTAGATCTTGTATTAAAACTGGGACGTTCTTGTAACTGTATGAAAGTAACTGTACATGCATCTGTAAAGAACTTTAGAACAAATACTTGGAACTTAAGGAGTTTATCTTTTGAGTTTTGGTGGAACCTTTAAAGGAAACAGTAGAACAAAGAAAGAAAATCAGACACAGAAGAGGTCGTGCGTTTGGTCTCTGGTGTCACACACTGTTCATATTGCTAATGTTTCTACACAGTTTCATAAGAAAGAAGATTAAAACCTTGGTTTGAAAAACCGGCTTGAAAATGAGCAAAGGGAGAACGATCAAAGATGATAAGAGATGAACCGTGAGAGTGTGAGGTATAACAAAAACAAACAGAAAATTGTAAACCTCTGTGAAGGAATTGTCACACATTATAAAAGTGGTTTGGAAGACAATAACAAGTACAGACAGCAGGTGAGGGCATCAGAGACAACCAAATGCCCAGAGTGAAACCATCCGAAATTAAACAGGGAAAGTTTGGCGAAACAACACAGAAAAGTTAAACTCGTTCAGTCAGCTCTAAAGTTTCATCATTCTCTGAGGAGAGAGAGGTAATTGACAGTAAAAGAGAGAGAGGGAAATTTCGGCAGAAATGTACAGATGTCTGAGCACAAATCTTAAAAACTAAAACAGGAGAATTAATAAAATTTGAAGTACGTCTGAGGGAAGACCAAGCAGACCTTAAGGACACAACAGGATAATGACAAACAACGAGAGAGAGAAAGAGACAGACAGACAGACAGACAGAGAGACAGACAGACAGAAAGAAGCAATAAGGGCACAATAATAATAATAGGAAATGAATTGCTGAGCCGCCCTGCTGAACGTATAATAGGAGCAAAATGAGCAGGACAAAAGTGAGTGATGGAGTGAAAGAATAAGGAAATGAGACGGAAAAGAAAGGAAGAAGAAAGCAGTGATGAGGTTAGGCGGGATATGAAAGCGTGATCAGTCCGCGAGGTGAGATCAAAGGTTCTTCTCCTCATTAAAAAAGTCCCGGCTGACGAAGGCGAATTAATTATTCATTGGAATCAAAAGCGCCGGGCATGAATGTCACTGATTTGCTGCGTTAAAGCGCCCAACACAATTTATTACAGTCGACACACACACACACACATTAGATAAACAACAAACTTTGCAGCACTTGCAATTAAATAGGCCCGTACACTGTACACAGCAGAGTACTTAAGCGCAGTTATAGGCCAAAGGGCCACGTGTGAGTTACAGCTTAATCTTCCCTACGTGGGGTGATTAACTGTGTTTGGTGGCTTGGGAAATGTTGGGGATATGGGAGGACAAGAGAGAGAGTTAAGCATGAAAGACTTTTTATCGTGGAGGTCGTAGGCAGGCTGTATTGTTCGCTGTAGTGTCTGTTTCAGCTGCTAAATGTCTTCATGTTGTTTGTGCACCAAAGATGGTAAAAAACTGGTCACAAATGAACAGAATATATTGATGGTAAAATAATAATAAAAATGGCATTTTAATTTGATGGTTGTTTTGCTTTTTGCTGCAAGAAGTGAAGGGAAAGTGTTTGTATAGAAATTGGATGAATGAAGTATTATGAATAGAACAAGATGAAAGATTATCAATACAATAATGAAACTGAAGACAATTTCTGACACCGTTTGCTGCGCTGCATTTTAATTGTGTCTTTGCATGTGGGCAAATCTAAGACATCACAATTAGAGATTCATTTCATTTAGTCTCAGGGCTGGGGTATGTCTACATGATGATAAAAAGCCTAAGAAGATATTGTACATATCTTTTATCTTACATATCTAAATACTGTATATCTTACATATTTAACATACAGTATCTCAATTTTAGACAAACAAATATTGATGACTCATCCTGCACTACACTGTTTTTTGTCCAATCAGATGCTTCCTAGAATGAAAATGCCCCTCCCCAATGTCTGCATTGCAAGTAGAACACAGTGTATTATAAACCGTAAGCTATGATACAAAAGTTGAAACAAGCTCTTTGACAGGTCCCACCCCAGCTTCCTGTTTCAGTAAGAAATACGCCTTCACACACCAAAAAGCCAACGTCCCCAGAATTCCTCAGGTTTTAATAGAGTCTTGATGGAGTAGGAGGAAAGATACTGGACCGGGAAAGGATAGTAAAGATGAGGTGAAAAGGATAATGTAAAGGATTTAGGAGGATAAAAACATACCTGAAGAAGCGGGGGAAGGAAGGTTGGAAGTTGAAAATGGAACAGGAGGGCAAGAGAGAGCTATCAGTACAGGAAAGATGTAATGAATGTCTAAAAAGAAGAGCTAGACCCTCGACTTCATCTCTTTCTTCCTCTTTTGCTCTCTCATGTATTTTTAACTGCTTGGGGGCATGTGTAGCAATGGTTCAACTTGTCAAGGCAGTAAAGTACTTAAACTTTAGAACAGAAAAAAAGATGGAAAAAAGAAAAGAGGAGGTTTTGGTTATAGGGATGCTAGCAAGGATTGAGTGATAAAGAAAGACTGGGAAGGAATGGAGAGAGCAGAGGAGGTGTACTGACCTAGTTTAGAAACAGAGGGATGGTGTGTTTAATGGGAGAAAGACGAGAGACACAGGGAGGGGTGATTTGGCAGGCAGCCATGTTGGATTGTCTGGTTTCCGTGGAGACTGGATGAGAGGAGCACACTCATCCGACGAGAGGCACACACACACACACACTTTCCCAGGCTTGCTTACACACACCTCGACTCAGATCTCCCCGTCTGACTCTCAATCCAATTAATTCAAGAATGCTTAATCAGTTTGAACCTTAAAATAACATTTTATCAAACACTTCAGTAATGTTTGTTCTGTCTTTCATATTTAGTGAAATAAACAAGTCTGGCTCTTTCCTATTTGCTCAGTAACATTAACAATAATAAAGATAGTATAGAGCATAGTATATAGCATACTTTTTATTGTAAATGAAAGCAATTGTAATAAAAGGTTCAAGATGTTTTTGAGAAAACATTACCATTTTGGTATGTAAGAGCTGTAGTATATGTTTTTCTATTAATTTTAAAATACACCAATGCATCCTTTGGAACAGCTTAGAAGTTGCAAAACTTCTGATTTTAAATGGTCAACAAAAGTTGTAGTGTTATTCTCCTAATAAAAACCTGAATATATAGCCTCAGACAGCAGTATCTGATAGGATGTATAGCCTCAGACAGCAGTATCTGATAGGATGTATAGCCTCAGACAGCAGTATCTGACAGGATGTATAGCCTCAGGCAGAAATTATAAACTTTCTCTAAGTGTATATCTGCATTTCTCTGACTTCATTTGCTAGTTAAACCTTGAAAAATAATATCATATGCAGAACCTCAATTCAGTGGCACTACATTCTGTAAAATAGTTCATTCTAATTTTGTTTTAAACTTTTGCATCAGGAACAAAATGGACTCACTCTTCTTCTGAGAGGCTAATGCTGCAGTGTGTACTGAATTCACTCCTCTTATGAGTGTTTAATGCTGCAGTGTGTACTGAATTCACTCCTCTTATGAGTG